>JAQGCC010002564.1:0-18004 GCA_034698905.1 Xestoiulus laeticollis | reverse complement strand
TTGAATCGGAACTCTAACGAAATGCTTTATGTATCGAAATCAAATGGGTGAACTTCCGATATAGGTCTATAGGCTATTCGGTCTTGGTTGCACAATTGACCAATTCGTATCTCACCTTATTGACTTAACAATTTATGTATATGCAAACAATTGAAGAGTTTTGCATCTAATTCAAAAAACATGTGTTAAATTTGTGTTGATAAATTACAAGAATGTAATACAGTAAAACCTGCTAAAGGTGAAAACCCAAAAACTGGTCATCTTAGGATACTATATACAGGTGGTCATTATACAGAGAATATTTAATAAAGAAAACACACATGCATGCACTAAAACCAATTTATGCAAAAGAGTCACTATATGCAGAGGTTGTCACTTCCATGGTAGCTTTACTATAGGTTTTACTGTATAGATGCAGAGTTTGAGCACAATCCTTTAAAAAAAACTGAAATAGTTAAGGAAATGTGACTTGCTTTGTAAGATGCCAAGTAAATTCAGCATAGATATTACAATTATTTTCACGTAGTCATGTCGCCAAATCAAAGAGATTGTATTCTCAAGAAGCCAGCCCTGCATCTATATAATCAACTCATCGTTTAAATACATTTTAACATCATTTTGCATATATCTACGAAAGAGTTTGTCTATATTCTTACAATCGTTTTATAATGGTACGAGCATATAACATCGTATTGAAAAACTTGTGTGATATCAAGGTGGTCAATTACTGAGAATTGTAAATTACATTGAATGCATTCTAAAGTTATCTGTTTTGATCAACAAAACAAAAAGTTGTTTGGCAATTGTAAGTTTTGAATTTTCAGTCATCATTATGATAAGGAAAATGGTTTTAAGTGAGTGAAATTGAAAATTTAATTTCTCAGGGAGCCCTGTCGATGCAGTGACATACATTGACATGGCTGTTTTCCAAAGCGGCCACCACTATGCCCTGAAACATTACCACAACGATGCATGCAACTTACCAAACACTGTAATACCATGCAAAAACATTGTAGTTCCATGTTGCTAATTTCTAAGATCGGTTTTTTTTCCACGTGGATAGCCACGTGGAGAGGAGGGGGGAGGGTAGAAAGTGTGAGGAACAAGGACAACATGAAATGGCTGAAAATATGGCGAACAAGGTATTTATCATCATGTTTATCATCGCAGATGGTATATTCATTTCCTTAACGCCCTATTTCGGCGAATAATAGCCGCTGTCGACTCCATTATCTCAATTTCTGCATCTTTACCCCTCTCCTCACGGCGCCATAAAGACCCTTTGTATTTTTTTTTCTTCTCTCCTTCCGTATATCCCTCCGCAGTTTTTGCCCTCCGAATGCAATTTGCGGCTCGTAAATGAAAATGCTTCCTAAATGATGCGCGTCCACAGTTAAAAAGGAACGAACCTCTTGCAAGCTGTTGAAAATTGCGGAGATGAGCAAACAGGGACCTTAATTCAATTGGGCGCATGGCGCTCCATCCAATGGCGCATCAAATATGCACGAGGGCGTGACGAACGTTAATTTTTTGCGAAGGTAAATACTTTTAAACTGTCACTTTAAAGTAATTGCTAAACCGTTTCATTCGACTTTTTTTTTCCCATGGCCGCTGTCACGAATTTTCTAAATAGCCCCAACCTTTAAGTGTTAAGCCGGGTGCCTATATCAAGTCATGAGCACGTGGTGTTATGGCGACTTTGCAGCATGCATGTTGCTCAAAGTTGCCATATCACCACATATTCGCCCTCTTGTTGGGCACCCTGCCTTAAACGTTAATCAATATCTCAGATAACAAATATAAAAAATTGCCTCTATCCATTAGGTAATAACTTTTTCCAAGCTTATACATGTATAATAACATAAACTGCATCAAAATTGGAAGTGATTTAAAAGTACCTATTTGGGAAAAGCTGGATATGTACTTGTACATGCCGCAAATTTCCTAATGTTAAAATCTGTGCTAACGTTTTTTGTGTGTAATAGAGGATTTGAGATGTTTTCCCATATCCCTTACGTTCCCATATAGGTCCTGTTGTTTTTATTAGACGAATTTCCATAACACGAGGTGTTTTTCAGTGACTTATATGGATCGCGTTATGTGAACTGACTGTTACATGCAGGCCTCTTAAAACTCGACGAATTGAATTTCTATTTTGCCCTCCCTTTAAATTAATTGGTAGAAAAAGATAGTAAACCGATAAGACACGTTCGGGGGAGTCAATTTGAGTGGAAGGATGGATGTACGAAAATAAAAAATGAAATTACTGCGTGCCAAATTAGAGATATCTAATAATATCGGACCGTTGTGTGTATGGATTTATGATTCGTTTATAACTCCGTTCAATCTGGAGTGGCGAAACTTTCCAGTGTGTATATATATCTATATTTTTTTTTTAATCTTCAGTGGGGTTTGTTGCAGGAGGGCACGTATCCACACCAATTCTATATCGATGGGGTTTTCAAATATCCTACATATAATGATAAAAATAAGAAATGAAGCGTGGAAAAGAGAGGTTTACCAAACTACAGCAAAACCTAAAAATAGCACAAACAACTGAGGTCAAACCAAAAGTTCTGCTATTTAGGATGTGCTATTTCAAGGGAATTCGTGGTGGCTGTGAGTTATCGCTGTTTAGATGGTCATGCATCGCTATTCACAAGTTTTTCATTACCAGTTTCACTTTAGTTGAATTTGTCTTACAAATTTGGGCTTAAGTTATGACGTCTAGTTATTCATGTTTACAAGTTGACTGAAAAAGAAAGTTGACTGATTTTAATACTGACTGCAGTGTACCTCGTTGAATATCTTACCTAGGTGCAGGGTGGCCCAAAAGTTTTCTGTTGCATGAAGTCCAATGCCTGGCTCCTATTCACGCAAGCCGATCGATACTAATTCGTGACCTTTGACCTGTAATACTCGATTCAATGCGTGCACTTTCAAAATAAGCTGCTTTTCTCAGCTTTTGACGCTATGGCCAAGAGCTTCATTTTTCAAAAGGCTTTTTAACTAACATACAGACCTGACAAATGTTTCCTGTCATCTCACAAATGGCGTTTTGAAAGGTATCACCTTTTCATCGTTGTTTTTGAAAAGGGAGTTTTTAGTAGCACTCACTGCACTCGTATTTTGCCACTCACTATTTTTTTTATATTTCGAACGAACTTCTGTTGAGGATTGCAAAACCTTTTATTTATTGTTCTGCCATTCACCGTGATCGATCAGCTGGAAATAAAAGGCTGTTGCTACTTGTATCATTGGCCTGCTAATTTTCAAAGCCAACGTCCATTTTTTTTTTTTTTTTTTGTTATTTGTGCACCAGAATTCGCTTTAAAGCTCTTAGTTATCCATTGAGTGATGTACTTTGTACTTCCCAGTGTGGTGTCCATATTGAGACAATTTTGGAATAAAAGTCAGTGATTAAAATTGTTTAATGCTGGATCCCTGCATATCCTATAGAAATGGTGAATTACCATTTTAACATCATTATATGTGCTCTGTAATCTATATAGCCCTATATAAAGAAGAAAAGTATGTATGTGGGTATGTGGTTGGGTTTGTTTTGTAAAAACTTTTGATCCCATCACCTGATTATTCCCAAATCATCCTAGAGTACTTTTCGTCAGCGTAAAAAGAACCACTGGATGTGCGAGATACATTACTTCTTTTTTATACTGCAACATTTTAATCACAATTTTACTCCCAATATCACTACCATGGTATGGAAACCCTGTTTGAGGAATTTTGTGTGGTATTAAGCCATACATTTTCATTCTGTTGAATTAAGTGTTTTAATAATAATAAGGCAGTCTATCAAATGTGCCTAACCGACCAAATGCGCGCAAGACTGTTTTTTAAACATCAGTTAAAGTGGCATAACGTAGATCTATATCAATCTTCTTATGGGAAAAATATTTTAGAAATACGAGCAACTGCTGCGTTTGCGCACTGTTTGGTAGCTGAGCAAGTGTACCTAATCGCTCTCAAGGGCTTCCGGCTGAGCAAGGCAGTGTCGGGAATACGCTGAACTTGTCAGCTTTCTGTACTGTCGGCACATAATTTTTTAATACAAACAAACCTTTTCATCTCTGAAATGCCACTTGACTAACAGTGGCGAGTGGAATAGGAGGCGAGTGGCGCCTATCGCCATGGCAACGGTCATCGGGGAGGCTGACCACCGACGCGGCACTGCCGGTAATGGACTCGGAAAGCGAAAAGGTGTTGCCGAGAAAAGGGGTCAAGGGGTCAGCGGATGAAGATGGCAAATTGTAGCGCTCGTGGAGAGGGGATTGATGCAGTCTCGGAGATGCACGCTTATTGAAAAATTAGGACTTGATGCAATATCCGAACTCTGGGCATAAACATCCATTACCAGAAACGATCTGATTAGCGATGCCGAGGTGGAGAGTTAGCGAAATTTATTTCCACTTTGTTAGGACACTTTTGGGAATGTTGCAAATGATATAGAGACGGCCATCATCGCATATGCCCCTAATCGAGTCAGTGGGGAATTAAGGACGAACCAATGGAACGTGTGATATTTATAACAATGGGTCTGCTGAGAACTGCGGACTTTAGTTTCGATGTCCACCCCTCTACCTGTCAAGTGTTGCCCATGTATTTTTCCCTACCCAGATGGAATAGCTTTATATGGTAATGTAAATTTCCGTGTATGCCCATAAATTGGACATAACTTCGCATGTACTTCACATAAACATGCATGGGTGTTAATTCGGTAGCTATAATGTATATGCGAACCATGTACAGGGTGGTACACAAGCGTTTATAAGCAATTATAATTATTTAAAAAGTGTACTATATTGTAAAGTAGGCATGGGGTGTGCACACTGAAACTGCAACATTACTGAAGACAGTTTAATGAGAATGCTACAAGATTGCTAATTTTGACATATTATCATCCTGCCCATTTTGCAAATTTCAATTTCCTTACATCCTTTTTCTAAAATAATTTATAAATTCATTCTTTGGTTCTCCACCCTGCATGTACATGTATATCTGCATGCCCATCATATATCCCCCCCAAAACCTGATATATCCACAAAATTGATTTTTCCACCAGAAATAATTTGGAATGAATTTAGTATGATTACAGTTATGTTCAGTGGGTGTAAGATTACCATATTGGAAAATGATACTGGGACCAGAATTCCATAACACAGTATCATATACTGGACCATATACTTTTTTCCTATAGGGTCCAGTATGATACTTGCTTATGAAATACTGGTCCAGTATCTTTTTCCATAGAGAAAGCATGGTTAGATCATTACATCTGACACAGAGTGGAGTATTTCATTGTTTCGTTAGTTTTTTAATTGTCGTAGAATTCCGTGTTATCCAGTTATTTCCTTGCAGATATTTGGTATTTTCCACCTAAAATAAGGCCGCCACTCCTAGCTTCCTTTACAAAACTTTGTCCTGTCTTCCCTTTCCTCGACCAATATACATGTAGTTCGTGAAAATATTTCGTTAAGTGAACCAAGAAACAAGCTAAAATACCCGTGGAACTATAGCAACATGAAGACGCCATGCATGGATGGCCCTCGCGCGTTATTAACCCGTTATCATGCTGATGGTTGTAGCATCGTGATTTCCATCTCCCTTCCCTGTTGTTCCTCCACGTGGTAACACGTGTTACGGCGCTGTTTGTTAACATATTCCCAGGACGGACAATTTCGCTCCGTTGACGGCTTGTTAGAATGGCCCATCGAGCAAAATGCTGCCAAATTACCTTTCGAGAATCATGCAGTTGAACTCCATAAAGGGAAAAAAAAGGCGCTCCTCCCTTCCATCTTTCTTCTTCTTCCTGCGCAAATAGAAATAAAAAACGCGGGAGAACCTTAATATCATTTTCTTGGCAGCTTGATATCCATTTTCGCGATGCTTTTCCCCCACGCCTTTTTTTTTTCCTTTTGAAGAAAATAAAAAAGAATGTTTGGAAAATCAATGGAGTCGCAAAGTTGCGTTTTTCGAACAAGAAGTGCACCAAAACCTGTAAATTAGGAAATTTCTAGATAGCGATGACCCTGCCATGAAAGCAGCGATAACCATAATCTTAAGCGGAATCTGCAAATATCACAACTTTTGGTTTGGTCCTATTGGTTTGCGCTATTCACAGGTTTTGGTGTAGTCTTAAAGCGAAATGATGTTTAATGAAACATGTTTTCACACAGCTGTTATTCGTTCAGGGTTTTTTTACTAAATACTAAGCTCAATTATGTATTTTGTCAGATCAGTCGTCTAGGTGATCTTGGCAATTTTAAAAAATTGTAAAGGTCAGGGAGGTTGAAAATGTCATTTTTGTGGGAACCCTGTTGCGGCCGGGTTTCTATATTGGGCATTAAGTCTGAATAAACGAGCGATATTTTTGCTGTGTGCACGCTGCAATGAGGAAATTTGTACTAGCTGCATCAGCAAGAAAATCGTGATTTTCCTTGATTTAACTAATTTTGAGAAAATCGTCTCCAGTTGAAATTATGTTTGAGCGTTACTTTGGGAATTGCTGTGGTTTGCATTATTGCTTTTAACAAAATTGAACACTTGGATTACATGCAGCATTGTTATGTCCACAAATAACTAATTTTTGCATGGTTGAGTTATTAAATACAATGCAATCGATATTTATTTGAAAAAGTGTTCATCGTGAAAGAGTTAGCTGAAGTTTCCAGAAACGTAAAATACAAGCGCGTAGTAGGTATACATGTAGTCAGTCACTACTAGCCATCATCTAAACATTATTGAGGATAAACAGCCTGCTCTGCGCTTCCGTATAACTAGTATAGAAAAGTGTGCGGTTGTGCGTATAGATTGCATTGTATTTAATAACTCAACCATGCAAAAATTAGTTATTTGTGGACATAACAATGCTGCATGTAATCCAAGTGTTCAATTTTGTTAAAAGCAATAATGCAAACCACAGCAATTCCCAAAGTAACGCTCAAACATAATTTCAACTGGAGACGATTGTCTATGTGGATGAGTTTGTTTAGAAAAAAACTATTGATCCAGTTACCCAATTGCTCCCAAATTTTACACCAAGGCTTTTTCGCAGTCAAAGAACAACATATAGGGGGTCCGGCATCCCAAATGTTACCCCCTTATAGATAGGTTACTCCTTTGGAACGGCGGCCCTAAATAAGGTCATTGCACTTCAGTGAGCCAATCTATGGCTATGGTGGATCTATGGTGGATATCTTCTGTCTGGGCTTTGAACAATAGGCACACGCTTATGGGTACATCAAGATTTAGTACGGTGGCGCTTCCTGGTGGTGTAGTATTGATTGTACATGGAGCGCCTTTAATTATTATAGGGTAAGGGGTTAAGATGGAATGGACATAGCTTGGACAGGATGTGACCAATTGTGTTCACCAATTGGCGTAGTAGTATGCAATATGCAATAAAATGTGTTATAGTTAATGTATATAAGTTTACATGCTGGTATACATAAATGTAGCTTGCCACGTTTCATATATCACGAGGCTTGAATTAATGTAGGCCTGTATTTTTCACCGAATCCAACTTTTCTAAAAGCTATATGGTGATTCAGGTATCTAATTTACGGGAATTGTTTCCAGTTCTTCAAAAAAGCATTCCTAAATGTTCCATTTATGCTCAACCGAGGAAATGGGTTGCGGGAGAGAATTAATTAGCCGTAAATAACAATGAGTTTTTAATGAATTTCATTTTCGGTCTTGGAGGAGAAAAATATTATTAAAACGAAATGCGCAAAACGTTCACCGGGGAAATAAAAAAAAAGGGTTGGTGGCGCAGAAAATTAGAAATTTGTCCAATTAAAAATGGCCGATAATCAAATTGCATTGAAAAGTGGGAGGAAAGTTGCACGTCAACTTCTATTCCACCGCGAGATGCGCATTAATGTATTCGTCCGTTAGCGAAAGCCGTTGTCTTGCATTTTAATTCAAATCGAAATAATTGGTTTAAACAACCACCGCAATAAATATACGCTTTAATCTAATTGTGCGAGCTTGGCATTAAACGCTTTTAATTAAGTCGGCGAATTATGTCGAGAAATAATAAGAATGCGCTTTGATTTCCGGCCGAATTCCCGCGTATCGGATTAGCCGAACACTTTCATTTTTTTTCTTTGCATCAAAACGCGAGAAAATCATCTTCTCTTTCTTTGTTGCCGAATATAAAAAATGTTTTTTCAAAATATTGAGTATAAACCATTGGAAAAACATTGCATTTCAATATTCAATAAAGCATTTTATGCCATTTAGAGTTATTTCAATGTGAATATGAGAAATTTAAAGATTTTCCTGTAAAATACATAACTAGAATCTGAGGATATCTTAAGGTACTTGTACGTTGGGGAATGAGTCCAGGAATGGGAATCAGCAATCATTCCAGAATGATTCCTGAAAACAAACACGTAGACAATCATGTCAACGTTTGTGGGTCTGCACGAAAAAGTGCAGACGACAAAAACGAGAAATGGCTAACCAATCGGAACGCTGCATTCCAGGAATTCATTCCCATGCTCCACATAATTCGAACGCATCCAAACCAACGTGTTTGATTAGAAGAATTCGTTCCATAATCTTTAGGAATCATAATGGGAAAATTTGACATTCATCATGTGTATTATAGTTCTATGAAAATGACATCTATTTAATTATGAAGAAAAGTAAGTTTGTGTATGTGTTTGTATGTGTGTGCATATGTTGTTGGGTTTGTTCGGCAAACTTTAACTCCATCCCCATGTTTTGATTAGAAATTAGTTTTTCTAAGCATTTCATTATGGGTACATCATCAGCCAGCATTGGCTCAAGATGTAGTATTTGCATGGCTATATTGAGTTATAAATTTCATGTTGTTTTTTTGAATAGTTAGGACCAATGATCCAAATGGCATTTTGCCCCAAATTTTGTCCATTGTTTTCACTTATAGAAATTAGTCGTTCTTGTTTTAAATTGCACTTGGTGTTGGTGGTTTTTTAATTTTCCATAATTTCATATCGAGACAATTCCAGCTTTTAGTTGGTGTAATTATTCATAAATTGAGTCGGTTATTATTATAATGGCATTTCTAATCTTCGAAAAACATTCCTGGCAATGTTTTGTTTGCCAACTTGTGTAGTTTTGTGCATTGGAAATGAAAATGCATCCTTTCGAGATTGAATTTGCCAAAATGTGTTAGGAAACGTAATTAGCCCGCATCTAATAAATAAAGCAGGGAATATTTTTCGAAACGTTTCCTTTATTGTAGCAATCTTTTTCTCCCGATCAATATTATCATTAGTTGAAACGCGTTTCAAAAGACCCGTGTACGAAAGTGGCAATACATTACTGCCAAAGGACAAAATGATGCAAAAGATTTATAAATCCATTGTTTGCTGCCTGATTTACAGCTTATTGGAGGATTTATGGACTCTTATGAAGACCTAATTAAGTTAGCTCTTTGACGTACATCTAAGCTTATGTGCGTATGTACTTCAAACCCGAAATCGTAATAATGCACAAAGTTAAATGGACTTTCTGCGAAATCATCGCATTTGTGTGGGGATTCTTGGTGACTGTATTTGAAAGCTACATTTTGTTGTCAATTTTCACAGATTTTCTAGGTATTGTTAAATTTTCAAAAGCCATTTTCTCCTTAACTAATTTCCTCCAGTTATTTTTTTAAATGTTTTTGGAGGTTGAATTGCCATCATTTGGCCTATAAGTTGCAACTAGTACGTGTCCCATTAAAGAAATTTATATTTATGCAATATATTTTATAAGTTTTAAAACTTATTCGCAAAATTTCGTTAAATAAATAGTTAAATTTCATATTTTTTATTTTCATATACATTTACATGTATTTTTTCTTTCTCATTTGTTAGTTTATGGTTCTCAATACTGCACATCTTTTTATTCAACTGCAAATGTCTTTTTATTCATGTGTAGGCCTACTGCAAGACATTGAGTGGTAAAACTCTTCATTATATATCAACTCTCATTTTAAAATGTCTCGTATATTCATATTCAATTAATTTCCTTTTTAGATATTGATTTCTGAGAACCCAATACTCGTAGCTCAATTATACAAGGCGGATATGCACGATTGTGAAAACTTAATTATAAAGTTTAATTGAATTGTGGAGTCTGTGGGCGATTACCTAAATTTCATCCTATACGTGGGATTTTTTTTCCTTCAG
Source organism: Xestoiulus laeticollis (assembly GCA_034698905.1). Classification (NCBI taxonomy): domain Eukaryota; kingdom Metazoa; phylum Arthropoda; class Diplopoda; order Julida; family Julidae; genus Xestoiulus; species Xestoiulus laeticollis. The sequence continues at coordinate 7,823 of JAQGCC010002564.1, read as the reverse complement.
AATATTTTGGTTTACTTCTTTCTGGCAGTCACATTTATCAAAACTGCAACTCCCCCTTCCTAATTGAAGTTTAATTGTGATCGGAATTAAATGCTTGAATATTGAAACCCAACATCGTTTATCATTTAGTTCAGATGCGCTCGGGAATTTTTTCGTTTTTTTTAATGTTAATTTTAGATGGAGGATTTAGCTTCAGGGTCGTAACATTTTAATTTGTTCATATATTCGATCTTGTATATGATAAAGAAAAAAATCTTAATTAAGCGTCTACTACAAAGCACATAAAGATTTTTCGATGTAACTTAGCAAGTATGTATGTTCAAATAGTGCAACCTGTTAAGCAAATGAACATTGTTGAGGTTTTTAGGTAATAATGATGAAAATGTAATTTATGCAAACAATCAATCAAACTTGTAAAGTTTGTGTATATACATGATCTTTATAGATAATTATATCGTTAGAGCAGCAGTGGTCAACTTTGGGAGCACATCTAACATACCCTAACTACTTTTATAGCTCAAAACTATGTAAAATACATTTATACATTAATAATATCTGCTAATAAAAATGCTACATCAAGAAAAGTTTAAAATGCTAGTACCGTATACTCCATAAAATTTTCAGTTGAGGAACTAAAATGATTTGGCGTTAGTTTCTAAGAAAAATAGATGAGGTTGATACAACTATAATATATATACTGTAATATCAATTTTTCAGGCCTGTTTTATTACTTCTTTCTGCTACATTTCTGAAACTTTTACATTTTCTGTTACTCATTTTGTCAAATGACTCGGAGTGGTTTTCGGTAATATTCGGTCACATTGTCTAAAATTTATCCACTAGATAACTTTTAATTATATATACACGCAATTTTATAACTTGACTACATTTTTGTATTCATTAGTCAAAATTCATTAAAAATGTATTTTAAATGTTTTGTATCAGCATAAAAATTCCCCAAAGTTTCCAGAAGTTTATCATGATACAACAAACGTGTCTTTAGAAAATGATAGCATGACTGAAATTGTTCTAATTTGGTTTTACACTTAGGTATTCCTCGAACGGTCTTGTACTACCATCTAGCGGTAAAAGTGGCTTCCCTTCTTTCTTTTTTTGCAGAATACACGAAGGGAAAACGAATTGCCAATTTGCCACAATGGCATTTTCCAAGATTGTTAACTTTCTGCACCGAATTCCCTCCTTGCCAACTTGGGGCATAAAATTTATTGCGCTATTTTTTTTCTGTCCTTAATCTATTATTTTTAATTTTCTTTTGGCTATGATTTTTTTTTCCTTCTTTTTCTCGTTTTTTGCACATGTTAAAGAAGTGTTTATCTGTAATGCAGTTAAAATTTTGCCATTTTTTCTCGCGTTAATTTTTTTTCTTTGGCACGATCATTAAGCATTTCCATATTATAAGACGCGCCTATGAATACCATTTGGCGCTGTTCGCTAGTCAAAATGTTATTTATGATAAAGGTTGCTGTCATTTTCACTGATAAGAAACTGCATTGAGTAATAATAATGCAGCATTCAATGTTTCTCTCTCCATTTCTTAAATTAGCATTTTAGTGTTTCCCAAATGGAAACGCCGTCATCGAGAGTTTAACAAAGAGGGAAAAAGTTTGCATGCTCTAAATTCCCATTAAAAGTTCACTCTCTGTGCCTGTATTCTGGCTAACCTCCTTTAATGGGCATTATGGATGTACCCTGTTTTTGGGATTAAAGTATGAAATCGTTTCTTGTAAACTTTTAAGGGATATGACTTAAAATAAGAGCAATAATCGTTTGTAAGTTTTTTTAAGAAGACGCATATTTTTTAATTGTAACATTAGGCGAATTCTCAACTTTGTAGAAAGTCAGTAATTACATTACAAAACACGTTGTACTAGTGGGAATTTGAACATTAGCTTCAGTTGGTGGCAACGGTTGCACGTGGTTTTGTAACGATTTTTTTCATATTTTTTATAACGTTAAATTGCTTTTGGCGGTGCAAATTATAACTCGAACACAGATTTTGTCGAAATTGTGTAAATTTGCGAATGTTGAAAACTTGCTCCAGTGAACTGAACAATTCTCGCTTTCGTCTATGCTTTTTACTTTGGAGATTCTGCAGGTTTTTGATCATTGAGTGCCCAGCGTATGGAGTTGCCCAGAAACGGAGGTTTTGACTGCATAAGTAATTTTGTCAATAATTATATTGATGAGCTTCCTGTACGCTGGCTTACAAAATGTGATCTGAATTATTCTTTCTCGCCTGAATGTATAAAGATGAAGATTATGCGATGATTTAGATAAAAATGAGGATGATGAGTTTTAAATAATAGGCGTCAGGATCGAAAAATTAATAAATTATAACAAAGTAAAATGCACATTTTTTCTCCCCTTTAAGCAAGTCTTGGCTTATCTGGGTGAAAGATGCTATCGGCATTTTCTTTGCTGCCTTTTGTTTGTAAAAAGACTACTTATCCGCCATCATAATTTCATGTAAATTTTGATCTTAAAAATCTCAAAACTGTGCAATCGCATGCCATCGTGAATGACAACGTTTTGTATTCAAATGGTAAATGCAGTATAATTTCCTCAGGGATGATTCACTTTACAAGAACAATTGCTCAATTATAACGAAACATTTGGTTTGTTTTTGAAAAGTATTGCCTCTGCAATGATAACATTTTTTAAAGTCGTATTCTATACAATGAGTATACAATAAAACATGTATACATAAATCTAACCACTGAGCAGAATTTAAAAAAAAATCTATGGTAAATATTTTAAGACACTGGCAGGTATACTTACTATAAGAAGGTCATGTATTGCTTTTACAATATGATTCCCACAGGCCTGGAATACATAAAATATAGCTTATGGTATGGTTTGGATTATGAAATAGTGGTTTATTTTATAAAAGTTATAGACAATACAAAATTGGCGTATCCGCGAGCACTATATATAGTTGGTTTCTAAACGATTTTTGTGAATGTATATTCTGGTCTAAATTCAATTTAAAGTTTCCATGTGCTCTGGGAAAAGGATGCATTTTTTAAGTACGAAAAGATGTGTTTAATTCCAAATTGATATATAATTACATTAATACATTTTTTGCTAAAAACGAAATTATTTACAAATCTGTGGAAATTGCACTAAGCACATTAGGGGCCTTTCATCGAATGCACATAACGGGGTATATATTTATTAAGAAATAAAAGATAGCCGACCACACCCTTGTCAGCGACACCCTTCTACATGTTTTCAAGAAGAAAAAACAACAACGAATAATAGGCCCATTTTTGGGCGATGGTGCCTCCACGTAAAAGGCAACTCCCTTTTGTATCTTAAATTATGGCAGATTGTCGAGGGATTGATGATCGAGGTAATAATTTCCCAAATTTGAATAAATGCGATGTCCATCAACTCTGGATGCCTACTATATAGTTACCTCAACAATGCTTTGACATGTAACCACGTGGGCGTTTATACGAATCCAGATTCCCAAAAGATAGCAAAATTTTGCATCAAAACAGCTTTTATGTCTTGTGATGGCTGACAGAAATCCATAATGCACTTGTTATGTGCTCGCGACAAATTTTCAGAATTTAAGCTTATAATTTCCACATTGAATACATTGTGAACGTAATGTAGAAATACTGTGGACTCCGCTTAATGGGATCACGTTTGTCCAAGGCTATATATACATGCCTTAATGCGTTAGGGTCATTTCACACATAAGAGGGAGGGGGATTAATGACATTAATTGTACTTGTATTATGGGGCCACTTAACGATTCCATTAAGCGAGTTGCTGATCCCATTAAGCGAATTCCACTGTATACAGATAAGATGAACATAACCGAAATAATAGCTGTACTTGTAGTGGTATATATAAAAAAACGTCTGAAGCTATTTAGGCTCATGATTGAACAGGATAATGTATTAATATATTTATATTCAGGACTTAAAAAAACATCGCCTTCATTTTTAATGATATGAACATATATAAATAATTGAGTATGGAATTTAAAACGAAACTACCTTGTCAGTTATCTGTTTGTTTGTAAAGTTTAAATAATATACAACGCTTGGCAAATATTAGAAATTTGCCAGTACACATGTCATGTACATTGTATATCTTTTAGCAACGGTATACCGCGATAATCCCTGATCGATTAGCTGAATTATCATTTCGTCAGAGCTTTCAATGATTTTACTACTATTTTCTGTATAGAATAAAGGCAATCCATATAGAGTTAATGAATTTATATAGGTAGCGATTAATCCAAAGTCATAGTTGACGTCTTGAATGATACCTACATGTAACTGATATGTTTACGAAACATAACTAGGTAATGGTCAGAAAATTTCAATTTCCTGAAGAGATTGGATTCTTGTCCTTCCCTGTAGTCCTGTACCTAGTATGTGTGGGTACAGTTTTTTTAATTACTCGTATTGGTTTTTGTCGACAGTGAAACACTCGATCCAGGTTATTTATTATGCTCGTTTGATTTGCTCCTTAATGCCAACCAAAGCAGCTCTTTGTTTTTATTTCAACCAGAAATACGTCCTTTGAAGCTTTTTGTTCGCTTGGTTAATTTCAATTAGCTTCATACGAGATTGCTTATATTCATCGACGACAAGCATGATAATTGGGACCGGGCCCTGCTCTTTTCTCGCTGCCTTTGTCTCTTTAATTCTTGGCTTAATTAAGTTGCACCAATAGGCCTGCCTGGTGCTGAAAAGCAGATCCGGTGGCATCCAAATGCGATTATACCATTGTTTTCACTAGGCCAAAAAGCCGTCTGCTTCTAGTCCTTCTGTGGTATAGTTGAGTTTTTTTTCGTGATCACTCACATTTTTATTTTTTTTATTTATTGTTAAAATTGGTGTTCTTGTCATATAAAAAAATGGTAATGTTTGTCAAAATATCATGTAGGAGGGTCTACTGGCTAGCAATAACCAATAGACAATTCTGCCTGAGGTAAGTTTGCTCGTGCTAATAAAAATAAAAAAAATGTTCTGCAAAATTGGATGTCTTCTTTACTTTAAAATAAACTTTTTAAATCGTTATTAAAATTTAAAAAATAAATATTTAAACTGAATTTAATATCTCACGTACAAACTAAAAATAGATTTAGCGTGAGAGAATAAATTCAGTTTAGATATTTATTTTTTAAATTATAGCTGATAATAACGATTTAAAAAGATTGTTTTAAAGTAAAGGAGACATCTAATTTTGTAGCACATTTTTGTGTGTTAAATTATCTTTATTAGTATGTGTAAACGTATGGAGGATTTATCCATTGGTAATGTTAGCCAAAAGTAGTCTGTAGATCCTCTAAAGGATTTAATCGGGCTACGTATTTAATATAATTGTCAGTATTTAGATTTGGGATAAAAGTGTAGATTGTGTTTTGTAAACATAAAATATCGTTTTGTAGCATTTTTTTTGGATTGGGGTATAGGCGATGGGAAGTAGCCTACTTGTACTTAAAATACAAGTGTATTTCATCACTGTACTTTTCAATATTTCATCATACATGCATTTTTATTAATAATTTTTCTTTCTTTTTTTATTTCTAGGTAAGTTTGATTGACGTGTTTTCTTCCCAATTGTTGTAAATGTGGATCGAGGTAGGGATTTCTGCACATGTTTCATTTGTATTATAGGGGTGACGGTGGTAAAAGAATTTGCAAATGCTTGCAATTTTTTTGCTAGATTATCATCTTGTCTGTTTATCTGATGTAGTTTACCTGCCTGAAAACAACCCTTTGATGACGCTCAGTGGTGACATTTAGCAAAAGTTTGATGTGCTTCTGTTGATGCCATCTGGTGCAAGAAATAAGTAGTAATGACAATAAAGGTGGAGTTACCCAATATATGATAACTCATCCTACTCCCCTGCTGTTCTGAGCCAGCTCCCTTGAAACCAATTAGCGAATGGCAAAAATTATAGGGATGAGTGAGGATTGTGATTTGTGTGTGGAAGGTTTTGAGGATATTGTCCCCGTATTTTTCACCTGTGCAACTCTGGTTGAATTTTGGGTGGGATGCGAAATTGCTCCTTTTGAAAATGACTGGGACTTAAGGGTGGGGGAATCGAATTTGATAAGGCAGTGAAATTGCAGTGAAAATACTGTTGGGAAGGTTTGAGATGAAAAAAAAAACTTGGATTAGTGCAACTGCATGAATATTTTGAAAGGGTAAACTACAAGTGTGACATGGACTAGGTGGAGGGGGTGGAGGTGCTAAAATTAAGATGCATAAGATAAAAACCTGGTGAAATTAGGATGTATCTTTGTATTTTATTTTATTTACATTTGAATTGTGGTAGGTCTATTATATCCTATGCTTAATTCTATATTCACCATGGATGTTCAACTCAAAGGGATATTCCCGTGAATCCCTGGATCCTGAATACTAAGGGACACTTTCTTAGTTTAATAATCAAAATCAATACAAAAATATGTAATGAAGTTGACTGAATACATAGTACATGTATGCTTTACATTAGAGGGATTGACAGGTCTTCTGAAAGTCTATATTAGATTTACCTTAACGAGAACGATAAACACACTATTACGCATGCGCATCAATAAGTTATGGGCCATAAAAGTCGTTATTCTCCTCAAAGACGTTGTGGTATCACGTTAAACTAATGAAATTGTCGTCTCCCCTTAACCACAAACCCATTAACATCGTCCACACGCATGCGCATTGGCAACAAAAAGCAGTGTTGCCAATGTCGTCAAGATTAATGAAAACCTGACAATCCCTCTATTAGCTGGTAATAATAACGACATTTATTTTATTAATAACTATTGAAGAGAAACATGTTCTTTTAAAATATGAGTATAGAACATATACGTATTCCTAAAGTAATACGTAGTAGGCACTAGTAGTACAGATAACTGAAAAAATCCAAAATCTTGTTGTCGTCAACTGAACCTCGACCCACTATAACTAGCCTCACCATTTTCACTACTCCCTCTCCTCTAAACTGTTGACGTCATTTATGGACGGCGCAGTTTTTCGAATATCACATGGAGGAGGATTCTGCATCATGCCCTTCGACCCTCGTTCTCTCACGAGGCTATTACAGGACTTTTGCAGTAAGCCTATAGGCGGTGCAGGGCTCAGACACGCATGAAGGCTTCTTTCTCCAGATAACTCCATTGGCCTTTGATTCAAGGAGTAATCGGCGACGAAATCAGCGTCCAGTAATTACCAGTGACCTTCGAGATATACATGTATACTAACTGGCGGTCGACTCTGGTTTCGTACCTCATCGCGGCGCTGCCGCCTACAGCCTTATCTGTCGTTGCTCCCTCACCAGACGCCATCTTTCATCCCTGTTTGCAGCAAGGCTTTAATCCCGGGATGCGCGGTAATTTAGTCAATTTCGGCACGGTTGAGCACACTGCTGATGAATTGCGTTTCATTGATTGGAGCCTGAGTGACCCGGGCCAGCGCGGAACCCAGCTGCGCAACTACGCCCCCCGATTAAGGCAGATCTGGGCTCCGGAACGCAGTAATTCATTTATAATGGGATGATGGTAATTAATTAGTTGAAAAAGTTTTTGGAGGGCTCACGAGAGGGCGAGACCTCGGCAGATTTCGGCTCGAATTTGGAAGTTGGATCAGATGTTTGCATGGGTTACGGACTTTAAATTAGCATTGAATATTGTAAGTAATATGGTGCAATTTTGTGTGTGCACGCATTTTTTAACTGCACAATCGAATGCTCGGAAAAAATTAACATGGCAGGTATAGGTCTTGGTCTTGGGTTTAGCATCCCCTTAACTATAAGAAAATATATACAGGAACTG
>JAQGCC010002563.1:0-18014 GCA_034698905.1 Xestoiulus laeticollis | reverse complement strand
AACTGCAAGAAAGGAAAATGCAGCAGACACCTTTTATCATGTAAATTTCTGCATATGTATCTCCGCAAGAAATTCTGCAGAATTATGGTGGAAAGTTGTATCCCACGTTGTCTGTTTTAAGAATTCTGCAGTATATACACTGAGATATTTTTCTGCTCATTGTTTTTGTATGGGGACTATAGTTGGCATGTGAGATATAACAACTACTCTAATAAGAACATACCTCAACAAGATTTGTAATTTTCTATATGATAACAATGTGATGTTGCAAAATCTAACGAGGAATGATGCCACATACATTGAGATTGTATCACTATATCCATCAAGGTGTCCATGGACAACTCATAAAATGCTAACAAAATTACAAATTCCAACTTATAACCAAGTTCTGGAAGGCATGGATGGGAGAGAGATGCACATCCGGTGGTGGCATTGTGCATCGAAGCATCGAGCTTATGCATCATACATAGGACACTGCTTTTACGTTTAATTTGAGTGAATTTCATTAGGCATTTGTCGAGGAACCTTATTCATTATCCATGGATGCAATTTGCGTGTATGGAATTGAGAGTGTGCTGTTTGCCAAACATCATCCTTAGTAGAGCGTGAAGCATGCTGCATTAAAGCCAAATTTGAGAGTAGCCCGTGGGGGGGATAGTCCCTCCACTCCCCCTCATCCTGACATCGGCAGGGTGGGAGGTCATTAAACTTGCATTAATCACGACTTTGCAGTGGCGTACAACTGGCCCCGCTGTGTCGTCGTGCACGGTTTCGCGCGACACCTTCCACTTTTCCGATACTTGAACATTGTATTTACTGATGCAAAATATGTTAACAAAGTCGACGAAACAAACGTGCCAGCTTGCAACTCGCGTGTAACATTTTCTGCAATCGGGTATCGGAATTTTGATAAACGTTGCAAGATGCCGAGCATGCAGCTTATGACGGCCCTTATGCCGATCGATATCGTGTCAATTGCATGCTCGGATTAATAGCGGAAATTGAGACACGTATTTTGGGCGTCAGATATCAAACCCTCCCTCCCATCTGATATTCTGCCATTGTTGATGGGGTGGGGGGAGAAAAAGCCCTTTGTAGCGAACCAGCTTCTTTGTATTGGCACTTTCAATATTTATAACGAGTCGTTAAATAGCGTGACATGTAGCTCAGATCGATGGGTGATAGCAACATATCGTTTATTGCTGCTCTCGAATTATAATAGGCACCTCTTTTTTTTGTTTGCCTTGTTATTACACGCAACATATAGGCTAATTCGAGCGATATCTTTTTTCATATATTTCCCACGGTTAGCGTGTGGGAGAGACGCCTACATGGCACGATTCTTCAAAAGTGAAGCATGTTGTTATATAGCATTCTCATCTGCTGTACAAGTAAGTCAGATGTGAATTGCTACTTCCATCTATTAATGTTAAGTTTAATATTACAAATAGTTTTATTAAGTACAAATATTTCTATCAATTGATAAGGGAATACGTACTACAGTATGCTTTAAAACAGGAATGTTTGATGTCTTAAAACTGGTATATGAATATAGAATATCCCTGTTGTAGCTAAATGGAATAGAAGCAAAATATAACAGAAATTCTTGATGTCTTTGAACCTGTATATGTGTATAGAATATCCCTGTTGAATCAAAATGTAAGGGATCAAGAGGAACACATGATATGCTTTAAGTAGAAAAGGAGTTATTGATGTCTTCGAAGATGTGCATTTATATTGAATTTCCTTGTGTTAAAATTTAAGGGATCAAGATGAGTAAATGCATCCCACTGCAAAGGAAGACATCTAATTTTTTTTCATAAGATGCATATATGGATTTGAGATAGCCATCTTAAAACAAAATGAATTAGTATCTGTTTTTTAATTTCTTTTTTGTGTGATCAAGAACAAAGACATTTCTTAAATGCATTTATATATTTTCTTATGCAACTAAATATTCGTACTTCTAATTTTCTTGAATTTCCCCATTTTACATGTGCACAGTTAACTATAAGGAATTCTTGATGCCTTCCAATTGGTACATACACACAGGCTAGAATGTCCTTTTTGAAGAAAATATTAGGAATCAAGATGTACATAGAATGCTTTAGAAGAGGAATTCTCGATGTCTTCGTTGTTAGAACTAGAACATGTATAATATTTTCCTTGTTGTGTCAAAAATGTAAGGGTTCAAGATGGATGTTGAGCTCCAAATCAGTGTGCAAACTGCTTGAAGCACCTTGATGCATGCAGGCAAGTTATAGTAGCATAAAGGCAATTAATACATTTGGTAAAAATTACAACTAAAATGAAGTCAATTCAATAGTATCAATGAATGTGTCGTTGAATAGTGTCGAACTGCAGCAGTACCTATATACATGATACATTTTTAGATACTTTCAAAAATGGCAAGCTTGCAACCAGGTTCTTCACGCTGAAGATCATAACCATGAGATTATTAAATAAAAATTTTAGTTTTGGAAATCAAACGAATATGTTACTGTTCGCAATAGTTCGAGAATCTTGCTGTCCTGAGGAATTAGCAAAAAGGAACCAAGCGAATTATTGCGAGATTTAACGTTCACTGTATACTCGAAGTAAAGAAAAATGTTGCCAAAAGCATATTTGAACTCGTTTTGTGGGTTTTTGTATATCTCGTTCCTCATCTGCAGCATTTTCTGACAATATGTCCAATTTGCAGCTACCGAAAGAAATCTCGCTGGCTATAAAGTCGCGCTAATGGACCATTAAAACGTGTTTTTGGCGCGTTTACGGTTGTTTGTTTGCACTTTCTCATTGACTTTATTTTTAGTCATCGTTTTTATCTCTTTCGCAATCTGGAATCATAATTCAGGGAATGAGCTCGTTCTTACGGCTAACATTTCGGATAACTCGGGGAAAAATCTTAATTAATTGAAGCCTTGTAGTGTACATTTGAGAGAAGTTGTTTTAAACTTTGTACATTCGCGAGTGTAATTTTCTCCCTTCTTCAACAAGCTTTAATTCTCCTTTTTATAATCTTATGTTTGCCACTTTTCTCCCTTTGCATCCCTTGCTTCTTTTGATTATTTCGTATGATTAGTTCTTTAGAACGTCGCAAAGTCATAATTAAAAATAAATAGCTTCTATACTTGGCCCATTTTGCAGCCTAAACATGAGCTATATCGTCTGATTTAAATCGTACCTCTCTTCCCCATTAATATTTTATTTTGCTATGCCATTTGCATGTAATGGCAAAGTTATAGTGAGCACCTACTTAATTAAGCAGATGTTTTATTTTTCAAGACGAATGAAGGCATCCTTGAGTATTGCTCTAATATGCAAGCTCTGTGCGTCAGTTACCCTTATACAACCGAATAACTGAGTTAAAGTTACTTGTATAACAATGAATATAAAGAGACCCTAGCTAGATTTTCTTTTTGAAGATGTGCATTACTGTCAATTTTTCATTATGTATCGCAACCTACTTTTTTTTCTTCAAATTAGCATCGTCCTTATGCAGTAATAATCCAATCATTGCATGCTCGTGAACGTGTATGCGGGTTGTGCATTAAAAAGATTCGAGATTTCCCTCTTGGTTTTATTGTTATTACATGTATATCATAGCCTGTGTGTTTTTGCAGAATTTTTCAGTGCACTCTTTGAGTTCTTGCCCCTATAGGCTTCGTGAATGAAGTACTCATGTTATTGCAATGGAGGATTTTCACAAGCCTTACTGCGCATGCTCAGTGGGGGCTAAGGGGACGATATTGTGTCCACTAGAGGTGCCACGGGTCATTGTCCAACTCGGAGGAGTTTGACAATGTCTACTGCACATGCTCAGTGGGGCTAAGGGGACGATATTGTGTCCACTAAAGGCGCCACGAGTCATTGTCAAACTCCTCCATTAAAATCAGGTGCATCTTATATAGGAATAGATATTGCAATATGTTTGTAACATGCATTATATGTACATTTTTAAATGGAAACTGATTTAAAATTTAAGGAGGGAAGTTTATGCAAATGTTTCTCACTTTTTTTTTTATTTATCATCTTTTTATGTTTCTTTTAAAATTTAGAGTAATTTTTATATTTACCTGGAGAATTTTTTTCTATTGTTTTCTGGGGTTTTTATTTGTGAGAAAAACCCGGGGTCAACCAAAATTCTTGAGACATACCCGGGGTCAAGGGTCAACCAAAATGAAACGAACCAAGGGGGAAAAAAATTCCGGGATTATATTTATCTCATATCGCACAGGGTAGGTATTCCTGCAAAATAGATAAATGTTCCTTCCAAGTGTAAATTCTTACTGAGGTTTTTATTTTCAGATATCAACCTCCCCCTGTGCGATATATACATGTATACATGTACATAACTTGGCATCATATACCATATACATAATGTTATAAATATATTGGAATAATCTAAAGGAAGAAAAATGCAGCAGTATGTATCGCATGATTTCTGGGAATCAAAAACACCATAATTTTATCAGAATTCTGCATACTACTTTCAGTATTATTCATAAAGTACTTTGGGGAATTTTTTTGGTCAATATCTGCTCATTTTTTTGTATGGGTATTGCATAATTTGCATGAACATTTATACATGTACATTCATTCCTTATATAAACTTGAAACATTTGTTTGATATGAACGTTCAGTCTTTCTAAGAGTCTTTATAGTGCTTCTCTTTTTTTAGTAGTTATTATATTTCAGGAATGGCGACTCCCTATAAGTTTTTCTTTTTTACATTTGTCAAGCTTTCAGCAAAGGTTCATGATTTGCGATATTGTCTATCTCTAGTTTTGTGATTATAAAAGAAACATGATTGCTACCGTTCTGGTATCTGTATTTTATTCCATGCAAATTAATGAAAACATGTTTTCATGATAGGATTCACTGCACATTTGAATATTGTGCCTGATAATGTTTGATAGGAAGGGTAGACCGAAGAAAAATTGGGTGAAAAAAGTAACAATATTCTTCGTATGGAGACGAGTGATTTTTTTTAAACCCCCATATGCGCATTATAGTCGTTGTCTACCCAGAATTCTATGAATCTAATTCCCTCCTTTCTTCTTCAAGTATAAATCTTACGAACAAAAGTGGATCTGTGATTTATCATTTATTATCCACCCAAGTGTTTTGCATAGGCACACGTAGAAGAATACTAAGTTCGCGCTTTATTTCTTGCAGGGTTTTTTTTAAACCATCTTACCGTATGAAATCTTTAGATAGCGGATGTGAATGTATATCACTACTAGGGCTTTTTTCCTTTTGTCTTATCTGCATGCGCTACAGGGTGTAATTCATCGTGTTTCTCGTTGAATCTCTGTATACCATCACCTCAACATCTTCTCTCAAGATTCTGTTTAGGCCCCATTGAGGCATTTTCTTGCCAACTAAACGTTCATCGTTACTCAATGCCATTAGGGAGGGCCTCGTTAGAATAAGTGAAATCATAAGAATGCAAATTAACGAAGCCATTCACCCCTGCACAAAAGCACCTTGAGAAACGTCGTTAATCATCTCTTCTTATTATGACAGAGTTGGAGCACCCTGTGGGTAAAACTCTACTGTATGGTGGACCACAGTACAACCATAATAGCTCGAGGAACACATTTTCTGGTTATTAAAATGGGTTTTCAATTTTGCTTTCTATGTTGCAATTTTCAAGCATTGTATATGTGAGATTCTGTACCTTTAAAGCAGATAAGCACTGCAATATATGTCAAGACTTGTATTTATGAAACTTGTTTTCTATTGAAAGTTTATAAGGCTGCTTGTGAGCAAAGGATTTTTAATATCAAGGCCTCCTTAGTTTAATGTCCTTAATTTAATGAGTGTTTTTTTCTGATTTGACCCTTAATGTCAAAATGAAGCATATACTTGGAAAAATATGCCAAGTGCAATTTTTTAGAACAACTTAGTATACTTTATAGTATACTTCTAAGTACAATTTACAGTAAAGTATACTAGAAAAAGTATACATCGATTTTCAGTTGTTAAAAATGTATACAATTTAGTATACTTAATATTCAGAAAAGTAAACTATAAGTGCACTGTTGATTTTGACAAGGGGATGTACGTATGTCTATTATTAGTATATTCTACTAGTGTACTGCAGTTTTAATTGTAGTTACACACTGTACATGTGTATTAACTATAAACAAACCTGGTTTTCATTTAGCTACATGAAATGGGATGCTATATTTACATTTAATTAAAACTTTAAAAATTTTCTCATAGCGAATTAGATGTCTTGAGTACAAATATGTTTGACAATATATACATGTAAGTTGTATAGTTATAATACATATAGCTACACTTTTAATCAAAACTCTTCAAGTTATCTCAAAGCGAATTAGATGCCTTAAAAAGATTAAACAAAAAAAAAACGTTTATGCAAAACTATTGTACAGGATTCATAATATCTATACCAACAAGTTTGCTACGAGGGTAAAAATGTGCAAAATGCTAGTGGATCATGTGGTATGACACGTATTAATATTTTATTAGATTTAATGCAATTGTCGTGCTTTTGCTAAATTTAAGCATATAATATTTTGAAAGCTGAAAATTAGCTATCCCATGATAGTTGTTAAATTCGTAAATTATTGAAACGCTTTTTTGATAAAACGCCACTCATGATACATTTATTGCATTAGCAAATTAGGCGAGGTGAGAAATATATATGTGCTTTACTAAAATTGAAGTATGCCTGTTATGTTATATCAGAGGTATTCAACCCCAGTGGCTCGCGGGCCAGTTCTGACCTACCGCCCAACCACATATAAATTACCATTTAAGTCAAAACGTGGATTTCCAGCCGAAATTCCTATTGATTTTACAACTGTATAGATTTGGCTAATGGTAATGATGTGTTGACATGCTGTTCAAATTTCATGATGACTTCCAACCCTCGGCTAAATAATATATTGTTGATATAGCTCTTTATTAAAATAACTTTATTTATCCATGCTTATCAATAAATACATGTAAATAATCTATATATTTACATGTATATATAGATATCCACACAAGCTATTATGGGGCGTTTAATTTTTATAAACATCAAGACTAGGTATCATCATCGCTGTTCATAACTACTGCCGTGTGCGCTTATCACCGTGTGAGCTTGTGTTCATGGAGATGGATATGATTGTAGTAGGCTACCATTTGCTTAATGTTCATTTACATTAAATAAGTTCATTATCCAAGTAATCTTATGGCACTTTTGTTATATAAGTCAAGTTAGACCACCATGTTCTAACGTTTAGTTATAGGCCTTACGTGTATGCTATAGCAAGGTTCTTGTACATCAGCTTATATAGGGGAATTCAACAACCGTTTTGATATATGGTATACCATTATAGAATAAAGCTGTTTTATTTGGCTGTTTGGCAATGGCATTGTAGGCACGCATGGCATCATTCTATCTTCCTTATATGTCATTTCCATTTTTCGTTTTTTTTTTCATAAATGTTGCGAGGCTTTTATTTAAATTTGTTGCATGTATCTCGGCATTGAGATAAACGAAAGCAGATGTTCCTTTGCCTGCAATTGATCGGATTAAGTGAACGGATGCGCGTATAGGGACGAGGAATTTAAAATGAAAATCCAAGATGCAATATCACCGGGAAAAAGTCGCAGCCCATCCAAGTACGAATGTTAAAATGTGCATCAGCAGTCAGTATAATAAAGGCTCACTGTTTTAGAAAATTGAGGTGTTTTGGATACTTTATAAGGTTTTGATGTAGGCCTATGTTTTTTCGTCTCTACCGGAATATATATATAACAAAATGGCAAATGCAGGGGCATATTCCTTCAAACGTCTCAATAGAAGTGCATCAAATGCGTATTTAAGTCCCGTTCTTTTTGTTTTATACAAGACTGGAGAAAATGACAGGAAAGAGAAAATGGGAGGCTCAGGGATGATAGTGGCGGGAATATGGGTCGCTAGGATTACCAAGAGCGAGCTCTGAGGATGAGTTTCTGAAAGCCTGCTTATGGATGGCCAGTTGGACTTGGCTCTGGATTTCGAAGAAAAGTGCAGTCAACCAGAACAGCAGGGTGGTAAAAAGCTGATGAAATGCACACCCTTGGACTTCCACTACATTTAACCAATTCAGATACCCCTCATAATGGCGTAATAGTTAATCTGAAGCGTCGATTTGGATGAACCCAGGGCTCTTCGAAGGAGGAAGAGCAGCCCTTATGTCCCGTTTTATGTATGCCTCGGATCAATTTCCAAGTCGCCTATCTTCCGTTGCGATGAAATCCTATATTTCGTTTACTCCCCAACCCAGTTATTTGCTTCCACTTGACATTACCGATTGTGAGATTGCTGCAGCTCTGTGTAGCACTGCACTGCACTGAACGTATAGAAGTATTGATGCAGTGCTCTTTTGCACGACCAATGAGTTACTGTACCACGTCACTGACCTTTTAAACTGGTTAACGTCAGAACGAATGAACGGAGTGTAGGACTTTATTCTCTTCTTGTGAACAAGTGCACTTCCTCAAGTTTTCAAATTGCTGGCTCTTACTTTTTTATCTGTAATAAATTTTTGTTCACGTCTTGTAATGGTGACGAAACATCCAGTCTTTGGTTTTCCGTTTGAATATCTGATTTTTTTTATCCTCTTTTCAATTGGCTCTTAAATTCTCTAAAATACACATTTTTACCCAAAAAATGCATCACATACACTGTACATGTTTGTATTAGTAGTATAGTAAAGTCACCTCTGTATCACTCCTATACTTTACTATGTAAAAACGAATTATATAGTGAAAGCTAACAAACTTTCTTACCTTGGAGCAGAGTTAATTGTTGCTTGCCCGACAAAATTTTTCACTATAAAATTATTCTCGGTTGGTTTAAATTATTCAATGTAAATATTCTTGGTGTGATTTTGAGTTGAGAAACGTTCCCAGGCATTTTTTGTCAATGTTTTTTAAAATTCAGCCAAGAAATCATGTGCTGTTTGATTTCTCCTCTTCAAAAGTTGTTTTGCTCCCCTAACCCTTTGATTTCCCCTTCATGAAATTTTATTTCATACAGAAGCGTGATACAGAGGTGACTTTTCCTATACCACTTCGTGGACTGCATGTATTGTTAGATGTTTTATAGTTAGTTTATATGGTTTTGGTGTAAAATCGTTTTTTTTAAAAATATTATGCTCAAGATTCTGCAACTTTTCAACTGTATAATTGTTGCTTAGATTTCAAATGTAATACTGGTCAATAACAATAATAGCAGGAATTGTATCTAAAGGATATCAATTGTAATAGGCTTATCACGCAACATTGCTTGCATAAATTGTTGCTAAGTTACCATTGTATGCGCCAACTCCTCATAAAAAATTACACATAATTACATTAACACATCCGTAATAGGGTCCGTTACCCTGTCGTTTATAGTAGTGGTGGTAGTAGTAGTAGTAGTAGAATTAGTAGTAGTAGTAGTAGTAGTAGTAGTAGTAGTAGTAGTAGTAGTAGTAGTAGTAGTAGTTATAGTAGTGGTAGTAGTAGTAGTAGTAGAAGAAGTAGTTTAGTCATATTAGCACGATTTATATTGAATATTTGTACAGTAAATTGATTTATATTGCTCGTTTATAATGTATTATGAAAGTTATGAGTGTTAGTTCGTAATCTCTATTGCGTATTATTATTAACCTACTGTATATGAAATCCTTGCAGCTATTAAATTTAGATGATTTATGGTTAGGAACATTTCTGTGAGAATATAGCGCAAATGGCAAGCTAATAAGTGTAGCATAAGCATCGCAATAAATTTTAACTATTATTTGAAACAAAGTAGGAAGGCTCAACCATTAACAGAGAATGAGAATTTTTAATGCTCGCTTATGGCAACGCCCAAAAAAAAAAAAAAATCCTGCATAATGCTTTTTATAAGGAGAGAAGCGTGAAATCTCAAAATATTTATGTACTCTTTCTGTACATTTGAATAATACTATAGGTGCCTCTTTCTGCAGTGCTTTTTACGCAAAACCTCACCTTTATGAACGTCCTGTTATCAATATGTATCTTCGAGTAAGTGCATTCTCTAAAGCTGACAAAAATGCAATATAAGTTGAGCTAGGAGCCGATCTTCTTTCATGACCTCATCTAGGGATATACGAGAGAAGTCTGACAGACACTCTTTTCTTTTTCAATTTCGATTCAATACCAGTTCTGTTTCAGCGATAAAATAGGTCCAAGAATGATTTTTTACACGTCTGCAGTTTTCATATCTTATCCTGTCATTTTCTTGACTCTTCCTTGGATAAGGAAATGGATATATACATATTCTATAGCCACAGTCATGAGCTTGTCGAAATTTTGTCTACCATATCTCAAGGCAACAGCAGCAGCACTGCACTTCAACACTCTTTAGATTCCATTTCAACGTTTCAAGCCTTGCAAGAATGTCATCCATCGACGACTGATCGGTGTCCCCCCTTTTTAAATTCAATATGGAACCGAATTTATATCATGGGATCTATGGGTCGGAATGTTAGACTTGTTTAAGTTTTAGTTACACCTATTTATAGACTGCTTCCATATTTGAATTTCATACCAGGTTACCTTATATATATATATATATATATATACAACGCTATACACGATGTAACTGAGAACTTAATTCTTTCAACTGCCAAATGTCAGATAAAACTTGGAAGTATACAAGTACATGCAGTTGGGAAAACTTTGGAAAATTTGAAGTTTAGTGTTTATAAGTTGGTTTTGATGAAATTGTCGCCTGTTGTATGGAACTAGAAGCTTGATTGAAACTAAAAATTGAAATTAAGTCATAGTTCATGACAAAATAGAAAGTACTTTCAGAATCTTGAATTTGTCACCAACTATAAATTAGCAAAAATCAATATCGTCCCCAGTGAAAAGTCTCAGTCTGAGAATAATGAGATTATAGACCATGCTAATGAGAATTGTAAGATTAACTTGTATTAATGAGACAATCAATGACAACAAATGTGATCCCAAAATCAAAAGGGATTTTAGTATATATAGGACTTTATCGTATGAGTCCCTTAATATATCCATGTACTTGTAGATAGTATGAGATCTTGTGTGTGATCTCATATTATCTACTGCACATGCTCAACAAGAATTATCATTTCAGTTGGGATATATAAAGTGGGATGTTACATTATCACAAAAGCAATATAAGGTCTCATACAATGAGATTTGTCATGCACTATACATGTAGGTGTATATTCGCTTTACCATTAGGGTGAGAACAGAGTAAAGCATGGAATAGCATGGAGCATGGCATATGGCATATGGCCTTGAGATGCTGCGTTTTCATTGGGCAATTGGAAATTCCCGCCATAGGGAAACCAATCGAAACACTGCATTTCGAGGCCATGCTCCATGCTATTCCATGCTCTACGCGGTTTTTACCCTTATAAACATGTACATGTATATTCGGAAATCGATCACGTTTAATTTGGAAATTATTTTAGCATAGCCTACATCAGCAGAATTCTCTAATTATATCTTGAAGATATGGAGTCTATAGGGATTTTCCCATATTAAATTTTCTAATACACAGCGATTTTGTGTCATTATTTGTTAGGACAAATTTTAATTGACGATTTCATAAACGATGTCAATTTCAGGCGATTTAAGATTCTTTTGGATATGTTGCACTTTATTCTGGTTGACTGAAATACGTGACTGCCTTTCAGCTCCCTACTCCTTGCGGCAATTAACTCGAGGATTAAAACTGCATCTCATCATTTTTTCCAAAATGACTAAATTAATTTAATTATTCTAGTTAAGCTCCTAAGTACTACATTAGCTCGAGAGTATATTTTTGTTTGGTTGCACCGCAGTAATTGGTATTCCCCCGTTTCAGAAACGCAATTGTCTTGCCTTATGCGCATTAAATCACACGCTGATTTCAGAGAATTTGTCTTTGAAATTGTGTCTCACATTTGACGTTACATGTACATGTATTTGAATTTTATACACTCAAAAACTATACGGCATCTCTTCTGTAAATGGGCGCATGGAAGATTTTGATTGTTTAGTTGAAAACGTAATTACTAGGAATTATGTTTTCACGGGAAATTCGTTTTAGGCCTATTGAATTTGGATTTAAAGACCCCTTTATGCAGCTCAGCTTTTTTTTTGTATCTCTGTCTGATTTTTAAGGGAAGATAGAGGCAATTAGTGTTTTGTGAGAGTATTAATTTGCTGCATTTTTTTCCCTCGTTGTGTTCGTGTAAATACCGATTATGCAAATAAACCACGGGTTTTATTTTGGCGCGCCTTAATGAGGCAAAGCTTTAAGGCTTTTTTTGTAAAAAACCAAAAAAAAAAAAAAAAAAAATCTGACGGAAGCAGGAGGAATACGATGCTCAAAAAATGATAAGCGACAAGCGCTTTAACAATGCGTTCCTAATGGAATCGTGGCAAATATGCGTCCACATGACTTCGGGAACAAAGCATTCGTTTTGTATTGTGATTTCCTCATTCTGATCGATTTATCCTAAAGATGTTTTTTTTTCTTTCTTTTGGCTCAAACGTCTTTGACTTCGGATGGTTTTGACGTATTTAGGAATTCTTTATTCGACTTGTTTGATTGCTTGAAATTCCATTATTGAAATACCACCGCCAGTAAAATTGACGATTGTCGAATCCTACGTTTAATGAAATTTGAATAAAGCAATTAACTGAGTCGGTTACAATGCAAGCTAATCAGAAATTCAGATTAATTGTTAAGATTTTATGGAATTATCCAACTGTTCTTTGTCAGCTGTGAGCTATGGCTTAGTCTTGCTATTGGTAAGGATTTCATACAACGCCATCTATAATGTAGCCTACATGTACATGTGCATCTTCGTATCCCTATAGTGAAAAATCTCATTGTATGCTTATGATATGGAACATGTCATTACCAAATGATTATTTTATATCTTGTTGAGTATGTTCTTATTATAGTGGGATCTCATACAGTAAAACTCTTAAAATCGTACTATTAAGTGAAACATGCTGTACACTTTCTTAGAAAATCCCTTTAATATTGGAGGTCTTATTTGGTCCCATTGCTTGGTCCATTAGTCTCATTAGCGTGTCCATAATCTTATTATTCTTATACAATTGTAGTTTCTTAATGAGACTGCTTCAGATTTTTCACTTGAAATCACAAAGCAAACACAAGTTGCATCAAAGTTTTCAGTGATTGCCCACTTGCAGGGGCAAACCCGGTACTTATTTTGAATAATGTAGCCTTATTTGGTAAATATTGCCAGCTATTGATATATTGACAAAAATGTTATTATTAGCATCTTGGCGATCACTGCATGGTTGCAACGTTACGATTCTAACAGTGATCGTTCCCCTTCAGGGGTTATGTAAAATAAATGAATGAAATAGGCCTACAGTATACATCGTGCAACTAATATATTTGTATGGGTATAAATATCTACATTATATGTAATAACATTTGAACGTGCATAATGAATATTAAATTCAAATATAAATAAATAAATACCGAATGTGCTATCACTTGCTGTATAAATTTCCAATCAAACACTGGTAGCATTGAAGCTCGCAGTGATTGCCCCCTTTAAGGGGGTAATTCGGTACTTTGCAATTAGACAACGAATATTGAATAATGTAACTAGCTTACCACTTGGTAAATAGGAAGATCACGTTTACGTTTCCGTGTACGTGAAGAAGGCAGGTTTTTACGTACACGTAAACGTGAACGTGAGAAAAAGACAGTGCAGTCAATTACGTTCACGAGCATTCGCGTTAAACTTAAGAGAGCTTAATCTCCCTAATATCGCCAGTTATTGATACCGTAAATTTTCGGGCCATTATTTAAATTAAGGCCTCCCGGATCCGGCCCTTCGTTTTATACACCAAATTTAGCATCGAGTTAGAGGGATTCAGGTTTCATTTAATATTAACGAGAACTATAAACACACTATTACGCATGCGCATCAAAAGTTATGTGCCGTAAAAATCGTTATGCTACTCAAAGACGTTGTGGTATCACGTTAAAAAAATGATATTGTCGTCTCCCTTCAACCACAAACCCATTAACGACGTCCCCAAGCATGCGCATTGGCAAAAAAACCAGTGCTGTCAATGTCGTCAAGATTAAAGGAAACCTGTTCAATCCCTCTAGTATCAATTTATAAAGTGAATTAACATATTTTCTACATGTGGAGTATGTACGTGTTCATGTTCGAAGTTCGTAGCAGAAATGTTCAATATAATTTAGTTTTCTATATCATGTCGACATTTTCGCCCCATTTCCAAAAAAAAATGATAAAGATTTAGGCCTACATGTGCATGAATGTACAGCTTCAACTTGACTACAATTAAACGAAGATTAGCTACGCACATTTCAATTTGATTGCGTAATTATGGTCTCCTGTCGGATTAGTGAATTAATTATGCTAAGTACAATGGGTGAAACATGCAAATTTATTATTTCGAATACGTTTTATATCCTTTGTGATAATAAAATTTATTAACCCCTATCATAACAATTATGGGAAATGGTCCGTGATGCTCATTCTCGTACAATGGGGATTATATTTCAGTTTTATTTCATAATACTGATCAGTAATAAATCACTGTAAAAGTTTGGTTTTAATTTTACAGTCGCTGAAGGTGATATTTCGTGGACTTTTTTCCCACACCTATTTCTTGTTACGTTAAGCTTTGACATTTAAGGTGTACGGTAATATAGACCTTTAGGGAATAAGGTGCCTATAGATTATTTTTTTATTTTCGTGTTTTTCCGTTGCCAGCAATATTCTCGAGCATGTTGTGCTTTGGCGTTATCAACATTTGCTTGACAGGAGGGTAATTAATGAGCTGGTACAAATGATAGCTTAGTCAATAAGTTTATGGACGATAGCAACGTTATGGGCATATTAGACAATCTCGCTAAGCGAATGGGGAATACAAACAGTTGATGTGCGGAATATTATCCATCAAGCTAGAATGGGTTTTTTACTCTTAATCTTCAGCAATTGATCTTCTTTTTGGTGGAAACAAATGCTCTTTTGTTGTGAGCAAAATGGGCCACCAACAGCAATTCTGACAATGTAATTTATATTATCCATGTAGGCCTAAGTTGATGCCCGCATATAATGTAGGGTAGGTCAATGCATGTACATTAGAAATTCACCGAAACGCTAATGCAATGAAAAAATATACATTGTATATACAAAGAATTGTCTTCTAGTTTCTTGAAGCTAATGTCATTTCGTAGATTAATCGCTCATTCTTGTCACCTTCTCTATAGGGACGGTTTTTCGTGACAGATTAAGTTGTAACTTAGTCATTTTTTTCTACGAAATACGGTACATGCATGTGTAACTACATGGTTATGTCCCAATTTATGAGGAAACTGATTATGTGCCTTATAGCGAGAAAGTTTATTTTAGGAACAGTGGTGCAAAGGTGTAAGACATTTAAATGCAAATAAGGTGAATTGATGATGCCCATAGGAAGACATTTGATATTTCTGCATAATATACTGAAATGTGCTTGGTTCTTTGTGAAACTCATGGTCGAATTTATTCCTAAAATCAGTATCCAGTCAAGCGAAGCTTAAATTGTACAGATAAATCCTATGTTTAAAGTATAAGCATAGAAACACTGTAGACGGCTGCTCATTATAACGTTGTATATCATTTCGTTTACTACTAATTGCTCCTAATTACTATGTTAATGAAGTTTAAAACACTTATTTGACTTTCTAAACGGTGACAGCTTTTGCCAGTATAAATTGCAACGATAGTAAATCACGTTCAGGATTGTTTCTACAGTTATAATGGCCAGCATATCCTAAAGATAAGAAAAAAAATACCATTCCTTAGCCAACTTTATAGTAAAAGAATCAAATGTTTGTATCAAGTATAGCTTCAAGCCTGAATTATTTTTGATTATTTTCGGTTCACGTGATGGTTTAACCTTCGATTTATTTCGTAGCAACTGAGCACCTGCTTCCATTTGATTATTTTGAGATCACTGAATTGGAAAAGTGGATGTTGCAATCACGTGTGTATCATACTCCATGTCAATGTCTAGTCTTCATCCCCAATAATTAATGACTTGATAATATTGCATTTTCACGCCTTATGAACACGATAATTTGTACTTCTGAATTTGTTGATAAGCTCGCTGTCATATTTTCTTTTGAAGAATTGGTGGATCCAATATAGGCTTTTAAATTTATGGAAATTTCGAGGCAAACTATAGTTGCTACTTAACACGTAAAATATATGTATGTACTGATATTTTTAATAACCTATAGAGTGGAAAATCTCATTGACCACATGAGATTAAGAAACAGCCCATTGTTATCCAAATTGAAAATTATAGTTAACATGTGTTCATGGGATCTCAAAATTAAGTATCATCATCATATTCCATACTCTCGTTACCAGTATTCTTATTAGTATTATTCATTAAGCTTTAGGCAAAAAAATAAAAAAAAACTTGCTGGTTTTTGAAATTAGCAAGAAATTATTACAAAAAGAGAATCCAAATTGGATAATACTAAATTGAACAAAATAATGTTACATAAGGGATTAATGCTTCGAAACAATTGTAATTATACCGCTTCGTACTGATTACATTTAGAAATGTAATTGCAACAGTTGCTGTATTTGATGCAGCTGAGGAGGAAGGGAAAATTCATATTTACATTAGGTTTTGCATCGTTTTCAAATAATGGGCAATTGGCTTTGTTGCTGGAAAAGTTCTTAGAATTAGGCAATATATTTTCCCGTATTAAAGTGATGCTTTCCGTCTACCGTGAGTAAATGAATGCCGTGCGAGCCAATTTTCTGGAATAATTAGCAGGACTATATAACTTTGTGCACTTGCCCTTCATTAAACCAGGCAGTTTAATATTATAGTTTATCCTAAAATTGCAGACAGTTGGTTACATAAACACAATTACGAGTGACAAATGACTCTCAATATTAATCATTAAGGTCTGTAATTAAAATGCATGCTTGAGCGTTTTAATTTTGAAGCCGGCAGGCTGCTTGTTTATCAAAATTGGCGTTTACGGATGAACAACTGGCACGAACTGTTTATAGATAGACCCGATCTTCCTTATCAATTTAGACAACAAAAAAATGTCCGCCTTGTTCAAAAGTTGGCCTCATGAATACTTAAACTTTTGTCTGATAATTAGGGATTTATCAGGGGAAGTTAATTAAACTTCGAAAAGGTTGCGACATGGCCGCAAGTTTAACACGCTCGAATTGATTTTATGTAACGCCAACGCCAAATCACCTCATATCCACTACTTAGCTTCGATTTCTCAAATTAGAACATATAGGCCTACTATATGTACCGTACAATTTGTACAGTGCATACTGAATTGACTTCTTTTATCCTGCGCTACGTACTATATATATATATATATTACAAGTGCTGACAAAACAGATTTGCTTAAAATACACTGAATAAGTGAATATTGAGAAGGTTATCTTGAGTCGAAAATTCATGCTTGCAATATATCTAGTCGCTAATATTCATCCATTCCATCCCATGTAATTTTGAGCATCCAACCTGGCAGCTCTTGCTACATGCACATACTTAAGTTACAAAATAAAATCCCTAAATAAAACACAATTGAAATTATATATCTTCTAAAATATTACCGCGATTTTCACATGGACAGCATACCAAATAGCCAACATTCACAATGTATAAAGAAGAAAAGTATGTTTGTGTGTATGTGGTTGGGTTTGTTCTTCGAAAACTTTTGATCAACTGACGTTATTGCTCCCAAATTTTTCACCAGTACATTAGAAATTTGTGTCATTAATAGTCCAGTTTAAAACGACATGTAAGCTTATATGAACATTTATGGAAATAGTACACACTAAAAACGTTGGGTTAAAATTCAACCCAATATTGAGTGTATTATTGACATACGATATATACACTGCAAATCAAAACATCTTAAATTAAGTGTCCACGAAATAAGATGCAAAGATGCACCTTAATTTCACCAC
>JAQGCC010002562.1:0-18015 GCA_034698905.1 Xestoiulus laeticollis | reverse complement strand
GGTGGGTTAACCTAGTGTTATAAAGCAGGTTAACCTTAGGTTATTCTTAACCTTTGTTGGTGCAACCGGCCCTTAATCCTTGATAAAACAACCCAGGGTTATAGAACCCATGTTCCAACATGCAGAAAACAAAATGGCCTCCATTTAATTCTAGAATATTAACCCGAGGTTAACCCTGCCTAATCGCTGGGTTAACCTTTCACTCCATTTTTCCCTAACCCACGCTTGTGCAATGCAAGGGTTAATTAACCTAGTGTTATAAAGCAGGTTAACCCTAGGTTATTCTTAATTTTTGTTGGTGCAACCAGCCCTAAATTAAACATATAAGTCTAACTATCCCATAGGGTTTCTAGCTATGGTAGGGTGCCCAACAAGATGGTGAGCATGTGGTGATATGGTAACTTTGCAGAGTGCATGCCATGTGCATGAGGCTTGCATATGTAAATTAATAGAATCGCCTTTT
Organism: Xestoiulus laeticollis; assembly: GCA_034698905.1. Lineage (NCBI taxonomy): Eukaryota > Metazoa > Arthropoda > Diplopoda > Julida > Julidae > Xestoiulus > Xestoiulus laeticollis. Next base: position 17,552 of record JAQGCC010002562.1, on the reverse strand, counting down.
GCAACATGCCATGTGCCATGAAGTCGCCATACCACCATATGATCACCATCTTGGTGGGCACACATAGGGCACGTGGGCGGTTTAAGGAGAGCCATGGACAGGATTATAACCTTAGGCAGAAATTGTTACAAAAATTAATTATTTAGACTTGGTTTAAGATGAGCCATAGATGGCGCTACACGCACTTTCAACATGGAGAGACTGGCGAGTGCCGCATCTGCTGTCGGAAGCGCCACGTCTCCGCCGCTTGAACGAGCCTGTGCCTTCCGCATGGTGAAGCTGAGTCGCAGGCCATCCACAAGGCTGATTATCATGCTGACCAACTGAAAATACCAAACTATTAGATCATGCAGTGGTAAAACAGAATGGCAAAATATCAAATATGATCTATTCCTATCATGGTCACTATAAAATAATTTTTGATTCAATGACATCACATTCTGGACATTGCTTGGGATTCCCATCTACCATTGCATGGCGTCATTTTGGTGCTCATAATAGAGGGATTGAGCACGCCTCCTTTAATGCTCCCTTAATGCTAACCACATTGACAGCACTGTATGTTATTCCAATGCGTTCTCGTTAAGGTAAATCAGTTGACGGAGCATTAAGGGAGGCGTGCTCAATCCCTATTATTTTATCCAAAATGACTGTTAGCAGGTGTTACCAACCAACCATTAGTCATATTAAAATCATTCATTTTGAATTTGGACTCAGGTGGCATAATGGTTAAGTGGTATTAAATCACTTCATACAACCTGCCATAAGTCATAAGCATGATCAGCTACTTAAAAGTGACGTCACTTTCAGCCATTCACGGCCAATATCGACCCATTAATTGGCACGCGATTAGATGGATCATAAAACTGCTCCAGCTAAAATGACGTCATTACTAATGTCATTAACTCGATGAGCATTTAGATTGTGAGGTCATAATTTCATAGAGGACGCCATTGTTTTTTTTAAAATTGTTTGCCTTATTCTGACGTCATTATTTCATATAGGTCGTCATTGGGTTTTGAATTTTCTAGGTCATTAGGACACCCATAGTGTTTGGTATCAAATTGCTCAGCTTTGTGAGTACAATTCAAAGGGCACGGTCCATAGTCACTTCCTGTTTTGACAGTTTATATAAAATCCCAACAAGTGCCATTTTTTACATCATTATATACAAACAATTTTGACCTCATAATATTGTTTTCTATCAAAAGTAATGATTTCTTAAAAGCGTTTCATGCATCCCCAGAAGATTTTCGTGCAATTAATGACGTCATTGAGGTGTGAATTTAGATGTCATCGTTTTTGACCATTTTTGCTACTAGGCAAAATTACCTGTCTTGAGGCCTGTTTGGATTGCTCATCACCATTGCCAAAGAACATCTTCATGGCGGTGGTGAAGAGGCTCCTCCAGTCCAGGCGGCCAAGAACGCTGGCAGGTGAAAGGTCATCATTGCTCTGCTTGTTCACATTGTTGGCGGCTATCTTGTTGTACACTTTCCTGCCCTCAAAGCTCTCGGACTCAGGACGTTGGGTTAGGTTCGAGTGAGGACCACCACCATGGTGGTAGGTGGCCATTCCAGGACTGGCTTCCTGTGATCGGACCGGAAGTGCAGCTGCGACCAAGAATATAAGAATGGACAGGCAGTTCAACATGCTCATGGATGACGTCATTGTTGCTGGCTTTGCTGAGATCAGGAACAAAAGTAGAATCCTGTATTGAGAAATAAAAGCATATGAGATTTATTGCTAATGATTAACCCCGGGTGTTTTGGGTGCTTCCCACCTCATATTTTCTGATAACTTATTATTGAAATACATGTATCGGGCAAATAAAATGCCTGTATCGTATGCTTGTTTCTGGTATGCTTTTGTAATTATTAATTTATTGATAACAACTTTGAGGGGATGAAAATAAAAAAGCCCTGGTCTTGAATAAACCCCGGGTCAATATGTTCAGTTATATAATATACATATATAACAATCGATATTTATGGATATTTTATTCCAATCTGAAATACATGTATACACAACTACATGAAGTCAAGTTTTCGAAAATCTGAATAAATTTGTATTTCCAATGCACATTTTTAGAAGTTAAAAACGTTACATGGACCTACTGTACATGTATGTTGTTTCGATAAATAAAAAACAAAATTTCAGCGTGGTTTTGGAAACTTTTAAATAAGGAACCTTTGGTCTAAAATTCCATAGAGAACAATAGAGAAATTCTATTGATCTTATTGTTTTTTATCAATCTATTGACTTTTTATTGATTTGTATTGAATGGATCATTGGACAATAAATTAAAACAGCTCAATACAATATAAAACAATAGGATTTGTCAATGATCCTATTGTTAACAATAGAAATCAATAACCAATGGGTCTAATAACATTAAAAAGCCATAGAATTTCTTTATTGTTTTTTTGACAAGGGACTATACCCTGGTCTAAAATTTCATAGAAAACAATAGAGAAATTCTATTGATCTTATTAATTTCTATCATTATTTTGACTTTTTATTGATTTGTATTGGCTAAATAATTTGACAATAAATTAAAACAGTTCAATTCAATATAAAACAATTGGATTTGTTTATGATCCTATTGTCAACAATAGAAACAAATTGGCATAATAACATTAAAAAGCCATAGAATTTCATTATTGGTTTTTTTGACAAATGACTATATACCCTAGTCTAAAATTTCATAGCAATAAATTAAAACAATTCAATACAATATAAAACAATAGAATTTGTCTATGATCCTATTGTCAACACTAACCAATGGGACAAATAACAATACATTTTTGACCAGTGTAGAGCCATAGTAAGAAAACCTCCACTTTACTTTAGCATTTATAGAATCCTATCAAAACATTTGAAAAATGTGCTTACCTTCCACACCAGATCTTTGTCTCCCACTTTTCAATGTCACTAACTCTACTATAAATCCCTTTACTAAGTTGTTACTGCTTTGCTTTCTGATGAATTTGTGTTCGTGTTTGTCGGGTGCGAACCACCTTTATATACCTCGCCCGCCAGCCTTTCATTTTTTATGCAATTTTTCTAGGAATATTTTTCGGGTCGCATTTTTTTCAAAAAAATTCCCCCCGTTGCTCCGCTCTGTTGGTCGGCCAATCCAATGCCATGCTGTAGGAGTAGCAAGATGGCCGTCATTATCTTCTTCTTTAACCCCCTTAGCCTAGGAGGCAGTTTAACGTTCCGTTAAAAAGAGGTAACGCTTCCGTAAACTCATGTTGCAGAGGTGAGAGCGGAAAAACGAGAGGTTTCTAGGGGAAACCCCTAAAACTTAATCCACCCCCCCCCCCCTCCCCCCACATACATCCCATTCTATAGTCGTTGATCAGACTATGGCGTGCTTGCGTACCCCTAATGATTGTTGTCGTTTTTACCCCCTTTATTTGTAACCAGATGCCCCGAAGGCCGAGGTCACGAGGTCGCGGTTCCATATTGGTCAGGGAATAATTAAGCAGGTTTGCTACTGATAATCATGTTCTTGCATTTCTTGTTCCCTGATGGTGTCTGTTTAATTTGCAAATGATATACCTGCTTGAGCTGGTTTGATGATCGAATTACAACTTGTTGTGATTATAACATAGGTCAGATCGATTTCAATTTTTTTTATCAACTTTTGCAAGAAAAAATAATTAAATAAACGGCTAAGCGATAATTACATGTTTTAATTTAGGCCATTATGTATTTTTCCCAATCGTTTATCAAAGCCAAAGTGAGCAAAAAAAATTGTAAACGTAGGGGTATACAATGAAACCTGTGAATAAGTGCCCTCCATATAGCGTACTACCTGAAAGTAGCACGGATCAATTTAATGCAACAAACTTACCTTTATATAGCGTATTAACCTGCGAAATGCGATTTGCACACTCGTTTCCAGGGACAGCATCACGATTTTACCTGTGAAGAGCGAATGCTAAAGCAATTTTTTCGGTTTTGTTTTTGTTAAAAACATTAAAATTGCAACATATTTCTTTGTGCATCTTAATTATGGTAATATCTGATTATTTTTATGTACAATTGTGTACGTATATGTGCATGTTTACAGTTGTACACATGTACACATGTACACGTGTACAGTTGTAATGTACACGTACATGTATACCCATGGGTGTGTTGTAGCTGAGCCTTCATATAACATATCCCTCCAAATTACACACCCCAGGGTTCGGTCCCATGCGGGTGCGCTATTCACAGCACAGGTTTCATTGCATTAACAAATCCGTTATATACGAACTTCGTTGTATCCGGATTTATAAAAAAATAAAACGTACAAGTAATAACTTTAATAATAATGCACATACACATACACAGGAATACAAGTTTAAAATTGATTTATTTGGATTTATTAAATATATTGACTGAAAAAACCGTACAGAACTTGTAATTAATTAAACATTTTTATTTGCTGGAAATTAAGGAGAAATGCAACAGAAAAGTATAGATCTTGTATACCAATATTGAGAAAATTATTATATAATAAAGATAAATTTTACAGTTTATAGTTTTATAGTTCGTGTATTTCTGTACTTCAAAATTTAAACAAATACCAACAGTAAAATATAAAAAAGTAATTATTAAATTTAATACAAAATACGAACATTTTTTTAAAAATTTAATGTTTCGTATAGTAAAATAATAAAACAAATTATACATGTATCTGTAAAACTAGCCGTTATTTTTTTTCTTCGTGATTTCGTTATCACCTTGAGTTTTCTTCGTCCTCATTTCCGTGAAATTTGGTGAAATTTGAGGCAATTTCATTGATTGCCTCACGGTCATGGTCGTTCATCCGATTGAATGAAGGAATATTTACGGTACGGTACACGTGCTTTCTTGAAGAAACTTACTGACCCAAAACCTTTTTATTCGCCAAAAATTCCTTTAAAAAAAGTAATGTGCTCCATGATGGTAATTCACTTTTTGCATCCTTTCTTCTTAGTCTTCTTTGATATAATAAAAGAAACGGCGGTTACATAACGAAATCAATGAGGCTTATTACGAACCTTTTGAAATGTTGGAAGGCTTTTTTACCGGAAGTTTTTACCAAAATTTTTGAAGCGAGATTTTCACACGTGACCTTTCTGACGTTATTCATGAAAAAAAAGTTCAGCTCCTGCTGCTAAATTCTTAATCGTAATTAAAATTAACCCATAAGTAGCCTTTGTTCATTATACATGTACATGTGAAAAGTATAGCATTCTACAGAGGACATTTTGGAAAATTTTTGTTTCCACACTATATTGGAAAGTTACAATTTTATGAAATGTAACACACACATTGAATCATGTGTTATGTGTAAATTAGGAGAGCTTTTTGGTATATAAATTTCAGATATCTTGTTTAAACCCATTGTCTTGATACTATACATTCTATGTAATATTTGTCTTAATAATTACTATATGAATGTAATTTAATATTGCAAATATCAAATTTAGCAATTTTTTGAAAATCGAGCCAGATTTCCGTATACAATTGTATATATACATACCAGATATAGGATATATCTTGTGTTCTTTTTCAGACACAATTTTCTCAATTCTGTTATTTATATTTTTACAAAACTGTAGCTTTATTGTTAGTTTAAAATTTGTTAAATATTAGAAGAATGCTATATCTAAAACTTTTGAAATTATCAATATTAAGAAATCAAAGGGCCGGGAATAGGCATATATATCCACGTTTTAAAAGCTGCTTCATTATTATCTCAATTTTGGTTAATATTTAGTATAAAATACCATTTTTGGAGGATTTTATTTTTTTAGTTTTAATGTAAACATTTTATTTATATGCATTATTGTATTATTTAAAAATTGGAGCATTATTTCCTCAATTCAGTTTGTTGAAATGTTGTAAATTGGTGTCTGAAAATCTTCATGTAAAATGCTGCCATTGCTTTTTTTTTACTTCATTGCATAGTTGTAAATGAAAATTAGGTCATTGTTACTTATAAAAGTAAGATCTTTATTGGTTTATTAGAAAACAAAACAAAGAATATACATGTAGATTAACCATAATCCTTTCGTAGAAAAAATAAATCAACTTTAACACATGTAATGTTTATAAAAAAAATGTACAAAAAAATTGTTTTCTCTTATTGGAAACGTGAGAAACAAGTTCACGAATTTTCAATAAATTCTATTGCTACCTGAATTTGGATAAATACGAATTGGCTCATAAATTTCAAACATTTAGAACCACTTTTAGAAATCATCTAACCGTTGCCAACATTCTGTATTTCTTTATCAAAACAAACACAAACATAATTATTTTTTATATATTTTATTTTCTTATCAAATAATTGTGGCATAAATATAAATATATAATACTCAAAATATAAAAATGCATCGAAATAAATTAAGTTAAATATCATCTCTACATGTATTTACACACGCTAATAGTCCATCCGAACACCTTGAATGACTCGATGTCTAATGTAAAATATTTACCTAAAATATGTAACATCTGGATAAAATAACAAGAAAAAACTAATTAAAAATAATCTCTGAAATCGACAAAAAAAAATCATGATATAATATTTTCCACAAAAAAATAAAATATAAAAGTGAATTTATGTGAAATGGTAACTTTCCAAGTTAATTAAATGAAAAATTACACCTCGTTTAATTATTTTTTATCGTAAATAAATTAGATATGAAATTTCAATAAATTAATTAGACAATAAAAATAATGAATAAATTGGCTTATCCTGACAGAGGAAACCTTGTTTTAGGTGACCCAGACTATGATTTAAAACATGCCCTGCTGTCCTAGTTTTTCATTGTTCAAATTTCAATCTTGAACCCCTGATATGTAACCTGGGTTGTCCCCTATCAAAATAACCCAGTTCACCATGACTGGCATGTAAGGGTACGTAAGATTAAGGTGAGGAGGAGGTGGCAGGTGGGAGGACGTCACCTTCATTTTCGATCGTGACCTCATGTGACCCACTTCCGGGTTGATGTTTTGGCGGGGGTGCTAAACTAGCATTATATTTAACTTGCTGGACAAATAGAATCGTGCTGTTTTTGTGTTCTAGGACAGGGTGAAAGGGGAATATTTCATGCCTGATGAAAGTTCTAAAATTGTTGTCTTGGACACTCTAAGAGTGTTCCATTGGATGAGAAGTCCAGATCAGTTTCCGAACTTTTGTCCAGATTGCTTAAATTGGAATGTAGATGTTGTTGGAAATCAGCCATTGTCTGGGTCCTCAATGCATGTTCTGGTTACCATTGGATGGTTTCTGGAATGCCATGACCACACATCCGTTGAATCTTGTCTCACAGATGTCACTGTTGTCTGTGAACTCTTTGACTGATGGGACGTATTTGGTGAGCAGGCTCTTCCAGCCCATTTTTAGCAGAGGTGACGAAGTGCTGGAATTAGTGCAAAAGTTTAGATTTTAGTTTTCAGATACATATACAACAATTTTGAAGCAAGAGCAGTCTGCTTGCATTGTCACACAAAAATTATGTCAAGTCTACCAACAGTCAAGAGTTGACCATCTTTGCAAAGTGTTCTTGGTCTGGAAAAGTCCTGTTGTGATCAAGACACTTGGTTGTTGTTTTGTGAAACTGCATTTATCAGAACTTGTATTTGAACAAATCTTACAACTGGAATTGACATATTGTCACACAAAAGTGATGTCAAGTCTACCAACAGTCAAGAGTCTTGGTCTGGAAAAGCCCTGTTGTGAGCAAGACACTTAGTGGTTGTTTTGTAAAACTGCAGTTAACAAAAATTGTGTCTTAACATATCTTACAGCTGGAATTGACACATTGTTACACAAAAAATTTGTCAATTAAGTCTACCAACAGTCAAGAATTGACCATCTTTCAAAGTGTTCTTGGTCTGGAAAAGTCCTGTTGTGATCAAGATACTTGGTTGTTGTTTTGTGAAACTGCAGTTTTAAAAATTGTATTTGAACATATCGTACAGCTGGAATTGACACCTTGTCATACAAAAATGATGCCAAGTCTACCAACAGATAAGAGTTGACCATCTTTCAAAGTGGTCTTGGTCTGGAAAAGCCCTGTGTGACCAAGACACTTGGTTGTTGTTTTGTAAAACTGCAGTTATCAGAAATTGTATTTGAACAAATCTTACAACTGGAATTGACACATTTTCATACAAAAGTGGTGTCAAGTCTACCAACAGTCAAGAATTGACCATCTTTGCAAAATGTCCTTGTGTCTAAAGTTATAGTTGTGAATGATATTCACAGATTGTCAAAAATTGTCATCAATCGTAAGTACCTTGGTTTTTTTGAAAATGCAAGGGGCAGGAAGTCCCTGACCGATCGATTGACCCCCCACCAGAAGGGTGACATCTTGCAGATCAGCTGCTGAATGCACACGGTGTCGTTTCCGGTGGCCTTTTTCAGATTATTGATGATGCTGTTTGGGTATTCGGGATTGGTGATGGTGCGCAAGAACTTCTCAGCCTGTTAATACCAAAAAAGGATTGCAAATCACCTGCCAGACTCATCTTGATGTGCACTTTTACAATTAGTTTGAAAATTCCGGGGATTTCTTAAGATATAGTTAAACAGAGGGAATGCATATTTTGCATTTGGCAGAGTATGCTTCAAGGTGTTGAGAGTCCAAGATCTTGATGGGCACCCTGCCTTAGGATGTCAATATGTTAGGAAGTGTGTCCACCATAATGGTGAGCATGTGGTGATATGGCGACTTTGTGGCATATGGCAAGTTGCACGTGGTTATCTTATTAATTTGCATCTATTCTCCTTGTGCAGCGTGCAAAACGCCAATATGGTGAGCATGTGGTGATAGGGTGACTTTGTGGTAAGTGTGCCCACCAAGATGGTGAACACGTGGTAATATGGCAATTTGCAAGAGGCGATCCTATTAATTTGCATGTACTCGTCATGTGCAACATGCCTTGTGCTGCAAGAACACCATATAGGCCCTGTATTAGTTACTGTGCCCACCAAGATGGTGAACATGTGGTGAAACATTGGTATAGGTTATTAGGACCAGGTACCCTTTGGTGATTAAATTGCTAAACCATATGATATTGGCGGGAAAGTAAGTGAAGTGGGACATCAGATGTACTTGGTTCTACATGGGACCTCGGTCTCTCACATTCCTGCCCCAATCTTTTTCAACAGAAGACATACCAAACGTTTGCCTTCGAAAGCAGTGGCACACAAGGGCACATTAGAGGGATTGTGCAGGCTTCCTTTAATCTACATGTAGACGACATTGGCAGCACTGTTTTTTCCCCAATGCGCACGACAAAGACGACAATTTCATTAGTTTAACGTGATATCACAAAGTCTTTGAGGAGCATAACGACTTTTACGGAACATAACTTATTGATGCGCATCATTATCGTTCTCGTTAAGATTAAAGGAAACCTGTCAATCTCTTAACGAGAACGATAAACACACTTACGCATGCACATCAATAAGTTACGCACCGTAAAAGTCGTTATGCTCCTCAAGACGTTGTGGTATCGTGTTAAACTAATGCAATTGTCGTCTGCCCTCAACCAATAATCCATTAACGTCGTCTCCACGCATGCGCATTGGCAAAAAACAAAACAAAAAAACAGTGCTGCCAATGTCGTCAAGATTAAAGATGCGCCGTAAAATGGTATCACGTTAAACTAATGAAATTGTCGTCTGGCCTCAACCACAAATCCATTAACGTCGTCCCCAAGCATGCGCATTGGCAAAAAAAAAAAAAAAAAAAAAAAAAAAAAAAAGTGCTGCCAATGTCGTCAAGATTAAAGGACACCTCCAATCCCTCTAATGACTCATTAAGGTATTTTACAGAGCCCTCTGTTTGAAATGAGTAAAATCACTCTATTCTATGAAACTAAATGATGAAATTACCCGTTTTGTGTCGAACAAGGAGAAAAAAAAGCCAGGAAAAGAAGACTCCATCTTCCGGCCGTCCACAGAGTTGCTCCCTTTGAAGAAATGATTGCTCACCTGATATGGAGAAAAACACAAGTGAGTCTCAAGCAGTTTTAGATTAGGGCATTTTCAAAATGTTTGCTATTCGCCTACCAGCTCGATGACATAGACAATGGCGTTGATGACCATGGTTCCAATTTTGTTGGAATCAACACCCACCATCCTGAGCAGTTCTGGGATGCCCAAGTTGGAACCACCGCCTCCAATCGACACTCCATCCCTTGAAGACAGTAACAGGGGAAGGAAGGAGGCCAGGGAGGACAGCACATTCATGGAGCGAGCCCCTTGACCATTGTTCTCTGACTGGAAAATGGAGGACAGTAACGAGGGCAGTAGAGCTGGTGCTCCAGAGGAACTCGCTCTGGCAGATGGGGCCTCTTGGTGTGGGACCTGAGGGTGGGCATAACCGTACTCTTCTTCGGTGGAGGGACCATAGGCGTGCTGAGTGGACGACGTCAGGGTCATCAAGGAGAACAGCAGGCTGACCAACAAAAATCCAACACTACAAGAAAGAAATTTGTATAAGACTTATGTAAACAAATTGCCAACAAATACTGGCTATTTAAGCATTTATTCGTTTATAACGATGCCGGATACAGCGATGCTTTATCCTTAGTCAAAATGGAAGTATACTAAGTGCAATTTTTTGAACAACTTAGTATACTTTCGTATATTCGATTCAATGCTCTGCAGTCAGCATATAACATGCCATGTACTGGTAGGGGTCAAAGTGCCAGATTTTTAAAGGATGAATATGCATCCAAGTACACTTGTTTATTATACTTATAAGTACACTTTACAGTATAGTATACTTGGAAAAGTGTACTTGATTTTCAGTTAGTATACCAAGTGCACTTATTTTTGGACAACTTAGTATATATACTTAGTATTCAGAAAAGTATACGAAGTACACTTAAGATTTTGACAAGGGATACGATTCCGAGCAATGTGTTCGGTTTATTTGTTATCTTATGAACAGTAATTTTGTTTGGATACTATGATGTCGGATATAACGATCCTGTTTTGCGTCGAAAAATCGTTCTGATCATTCGCCTATAACGATTTTATGTGATTCTGCCCATTTTCTAAATGCAAACATAATGTAATGACAAAATAATGTACAATCTTAAAGTTGTATTGTATTTTTATCTGAAATTCTATTATACGTTTTTTTAATATTTTTACGAAAAAAATGTTTGTACTTTGTATTAAACTGAAGTCAAATTTGATATATAAATTTTTATATATATTTAATATATAAATATATATTCCACTGCTGATATTTGTCTCAAATTTGAAATTTAGAAATACACGAACTATAAAACAATACAAACTTTAAAATTTATCTTTAATATTGAATAATTACTTTCTCAATATTATTTTACAAGATTTATATTTTTTCCAGGTTTAGATAAACGGTTTCACTAAATTTCTACTAAATTTCCAGCCGATTTACGAAATTTAAAAGTACCAGTGCCAAATTACTATTCTGTACGATTTTTTTCAGTCAAAACATTTAATAAATACAAGTAAATCAACTTTACACTTGTATTTCTGTGTACATATTATTATAGTTATTTCACGTATAGATAATTTTTTCACAAATCCGGATACAACGATCTGATTTCCATCATTTTAAGCAAATGCCACTGTATTCTCGATTTTGAAACTATATATTTAAACAAAAAAAAGTCTTGACTTACTATCGTAATCCCAGCATGATGTTGTTTTTCGTATTTTAATCCAGTAAGTACAAAATTCTGTCCTTCCAACAAGGCTTCCTTCCTTTCAATGCTGTTTCAGGTCGTCTCACCTCTCAATTTATAGGCATGGGTGCTGCTTTCCCAATTTCGTTTTCCTCTGAGGGAAAAGTTTATTTTTTTTATTTTTTATCCCTGACCGTCCTTAATTTATTTCCTATAATTCACAGCGAAGACCCCATATCCATCACCTATTGGCGCCTATGGGAAGTGGGAGGTATTCGCTGTCATCTTGAGGGCCTTGACCTTATACAAGCTCGATTTCGGTTTGATAATTAACTATAAGGCATATTACGATTTCAAGACCGACGAACTCACTGAAGATGCGACCTTTTCACGCATATAAAACCTGAGGTACCGTGCGTTTATTACCGGTGGATTCCCACCCTCATCTTTCCCCCCCCCACCCCCTCCTTGCCTCCCCCGGCTGCAGAAGGAGCACCCTGGCGTGACCTTATAACCTTACCTCTTAACACTCGAACAATAATTCAGTGGTAAACATTAGCTTCCTTCATATCTTGTTTACACGCTACTAGGATGGATTGCTGTCCTGGACAATCCAAGAATGAGCTGGTGGTGGTGGGGCTCTAGGTGTGCAGACCCAAACCTGAAAAACTTCATTGCATCATTGAAACGAATCTCGATATAACGAACAGATTGGCTGGTTCCGACTAAAATGTATTTTCCTATCATGTATTAGCCTCTTAGTATAACGAACGGTTCGGCTGGTACCTTCACTATTTATCAATACATGTGTTCTATATGACTTTATAACGAACAGCCACCTAGAGCTAAAAAATATATATAAAAACCAATCTGTCTATATGACGTTCGCTCGATATAACGAACGAATAGCGGGTTTGAGCGCATTTCTTTAATGTTAACCACATTGACAGCACTGCATGTTTTTCCAATGCATTCTCGTTAGGGTAAATGTCTCATCCCCTTGACGTTTGTTATATCGAGAGCCGCCTGTAATTTTAAGAATATTACGAAAATATTAAGAAAATATAGAAATATTTCATATTAAAATCTGAAATGATAAATTTTTAAATGATAAAAATTAATTATTTAAAATTAATTAGTAATTTTTCTTATAGACATCAAGACACGTCATTTTCAAGAAAAACAAGTATTTTAATTGAAGAAGCCTTTATTTAATACAAGAACAATGTTATCTGTCCAGAGAATTTCATCTTTAAAAAGAGATCCCGATATTAAAGATATTTGAAATTATATGGTAGCATTTAACATTATTGCAATATGAAAATATGGAAATAATGTACAATAGCGTATATTTCTGTATTTAGCACTATTAATTAAATCGTGAAACTTATCTGAGATTAAAATCAAATAAACAGTTAAACAAATCTAAATAAAAACGTCGACATGACATTAAATCTGTATCTTGATTTATAAAACAATTACATTATCTATGAATATATACATAATCTGGATTATATATACAATGTAGATAACAAAAGTTTAATCAAAATCGATGAGGTTCATTTTGATAGATAGCATTTTTTTCTGGAAAGCTTATATTTATAGCAAGATAGTAATAATTTCAAAAACTTTTGTTCTCCCAAAGTCGTTGAACAATTGAAACTTTTTTTAAAGCATCATACTGGCTCAAATAAATCGATGGCCTGATTTTATATTCGTTGTTTGCATAAATATCTAAATTAGAGTAGACACCAGGCTTGTATTTCATCTGCGTTTTAACCCCTGCCTTCCTAATGGCCTTCTCGACTTGATAAATTTCATCTTCATTAGTACAGTCATTGGTGTATACAAGAATTACATGTTGAAGTTTTTTATCAATGGGGCTAACCCTTATTTGGTAAGCCAAACCCTTGAAAACGCCCTTAACAAAATGTGTGGCCACCTCTTCCCATAAAAGCTCAACTTTTTCCCCCGTATCCACATGGATCATCCACATTCCGTAGCAAATACCACATTTTGATCCTAATTCTGAGATGTTGGCGAAATTCAATGGTTTTCCGGATTGCTTTAATAATTTCCAGTCTCTGTGGAGTTTCTCTAAATCCGTGATGTCACTTTTCTCTTTGATAGTTTCAGAATTGTCACTTTCTTCATGGATGGTTTCAGAATTGTCACCAATTTCTATCCAACTAACAGAAGAGAAAAAAAATATAGAAAAATCATAATAAAATAGAAAAAAATATTGATTATGTATATACCTCGATATTTCTGATGGCGAATACTTCTTTAGCCATTCTTCCAAAGGCGTTATCCAATCGTAAGCTATGATGATTTGGTGCAATTCGTCATTCTGTGCTTCAGCCATTTTGTCAAATGTTGCAATGAATAAGATATAATTGCACAGCAATAGCAACAACAAAAAAAGATAACAGATAACCAATATCAGTTGCTGACAACAGTGTCGAAAGGAGTACCCTGTACCCGATATATTACCCTATAAATGATTAAAATACAGTCGGCTCGATATAACGGCCTGCAGGATTGACTGGTCCCGACCAAAATGCCTATACCATTCATAAATTAGCCTCTTGGTATAACGAACGTTTAGGCTGGGTCCTTCTCTAACCCACAATACATAATAAAAACGTTGGGTAAAATTCGTGTAATAACCAAATGTTGGGTTAAAGTTAACCAACGTTATTAACACAGGTTTTGGTTAAAATATATGCCCAGAATTGGGTAAAATGCGAGGTTTGTGTAGCTATTGTATAGCTATTGGGTAGCTTTATGATTTGATTATAATTACGTTATAATTGGGTAGCTTTATGAGTTGATTATAACAAACAGCAATTCGATGTTATAAGTCAGAGATGAAAGGCTTTAAAAAAAGCTTAAATGATGTGTAAAAACAAATCTCTCTGTATAACGAACGAAGCTAACATCCTTTTGGCGTTCGTTATATCGAGAGCCGACTGTAAACATTTGATTAGAATGAAAGTATCATGTTGTAAAATGCTCAAATTCGGTCACTGTATACATAGGTGGTCACTATACAGAGAATTTGTATGTAGGAAAACATACATGTATGCACTAAAACCAATTTATGAAAAGTGGTCACTAATTTAAATGTGGTCACTATACCAGGTTTTACTGTAGTTATTTAATGTAGAGATTTGGTAAAGGACATCCATTAGTCCATTAGGATTGATATCCATACATGTATATCCATAGATTTTTTAATGTAATTTTTTTATGTAAATTTTTAATCATAGTTATTTAATGTAGAGATTTGGTAAAGGACATCCATTAGTATATTGATATCCATACATGTATATCCATAGATCAAATTATTATGGATATCCAAGTATTGATGTCCATATTGATGGATGAAATTACTGTGTATATCCATGGCAATGGATAAAGCTACTGCTAGATAGTATACTAAATGCTTACAACCTCGTTTTTAATGACATGCAAAATTGTTGAAGAAGCAAAACTAGATTCACCTTCGTTGATTTATTTCTTTCCTAATTGCTCGTGGATAGATGAACCGAAAAAGGTGTTTGCCCCTGTCAACTTTTATCACCTCGTTCACCCAAACCAAGTTCATTGGGGTAAATCGCTGATGTCGGTTATAAGTGTCTGCCCCCAGATTGTAGCAAACTAAAGACTTAATTGATATGACAGAATTATCCACCGTCACATTGACGAGTTTCAAACTCTTAGCCTCAGGCCACACTAGTCTGTAAACGCGCGTTTGGCTAGCCTCAAACAAGGCTTTTAATTTAAAAAAGAATTTTCGCACAAATTATAAAATTTATAAACGAATTATAATTCGAAAGTATTATAAAATTAAATTCGATGCTCTGTTTGAGGCTAGCCATACGCAGCGGAAACCGCCTAGTGTGGCCTGGGGCTTAGGGTTATCCATGCATTGGGGGTTATAGCTCCATAAACAGAAGACTTTTGTACAAAACTACACAATTTGAATTCAGGTAGAAGGATTAGCCGAAATAGCCGGTTTGAACTTTAATTGATGGACCCAATTGACCCTCCCCCTTTCTGTCCATTCCATATTGACCCCTTCGTTCACAGTCCAGCAGACTATTGTTGTGTCTTAAGATGCATGTTTTCATTGAATTAGCTTTAAAAGTTAATATCGCGGTAAACTGCTTAGTGTCATAAAATGCTATGTTAGCTAGCCGCTTATAGGAGCGAAAAAAAAAAAAAAAACATGCCTCTCAGTATAACGAACGCTCGATATAACGAACTAATGTCCTATCCACTTAGATGGCAGAACGCTATTACGACTATACACACGTTGCGATCGCAGCGCCACCAAGCAACATTGTCCAATGGAGTAATTCTATGCGAAAATGGGGAAAATGTAAATTTCTGGAGGATGGGGTAACATTTTGGGATGGCGACCACCCTATGTTTTTCTTCGGATACGGAAACGTATTCGTGGAAAATTTGGGAGCAATCGGATAATTGGATCAAAAGTTTTTGCGATACATGTAAAGCTCCCACATACACAAACACATACTTTTCTAATTATATGTATACTATACATTACATGTAGGCAACACTTAGTTTATTTTTAAGTAAAAATATTCAAATTTATCATACATGTTATCACCAACATTTTTATTTCATTATGTTGAATTATGTTTCATCTAACGGTAACGCTATATGTGTACATGAAGTAAGGGCAAATTGACAACACGTTTTTAAAAAACTTATCACTTGTATTAACTATTTAATATTTATTACTGATATTGTGCTTTCATAAAAACAGTGTACATGGGCATTATGTAATTCAAACATTTATTTTTTAGCCTGAATCAAGATTAAGATACATTCTACTACAAGTCGAAATCCACCATGCCAGTGCCTTATACAATGTGTATGTGGGTAGAATTAACCGAAAATCCATTCTACAATAAGAATTCCGAGAATTATTGTAGACCAGCAGTAAGGTAAGATCCCATTTCCATATTTGAAGGTGATTTAGCCCCTGGGCATCGAATTTTAATATAAATTTTACAATTATAAATTTGCACATTAATATATCGTGCGAAATTTCTTTTTTTAATTAAAAGCCTTGTTTGAGGCTAGCCAAACTCGCGTTTCCAGCCTAGAGTGGCCTGGGGCTAAGTTTTGAAAGTGATAGTTGAACATCTTAACCTACAAGCATACTACATTATGAGGAAAGGTCAACTGTGGCCCCTTGTATTTCTGCAATCATGCAATGCTCGGCTCATATACTGGGTAAACACATACCAGGGGCAGCATCTGGGAATGCTTTGTTATCCGTTGTGGCTAATAGATGGCGCCACGTGCCTTTTGAAAAAAATCATTTTATGATTACCCATGCGCAAAAATGTTGCCTTGACAAAGGCGTTTCTCGATTATACATGTACTACAAACAATTAGTTTTTGGGTGTTTCTTTTATTTGTATTTTCTATGAATAATTAATTGAACATCAGGCCTTGAAACAACAATATTTGGAATTTGAAATTTCATTAACACATCCAGAAATTGGATTATAGTCAACCATATTCAAGCATATGATATATACGAGTTTAATGAAAGCTGGAATATTTATCTGAAATACCTGTTTGTTTTACCAAAAAATAACGTTCTAGTCTTAAAAGTCTTAAGACATGATTCTAAACTAAGTCTTAGCACCAGGCCACACTAGGCTTGGAAACGCTCGTTAGGCGCTAGCCTCAAACAAGGCTTTTAATTAAAAAAAGACTTTTTGCACGAGATATTAATGTGAAAATGTAATAATTCTATAATTTAAATTAAATTCGATGCCCTGTTTGAGGCTAGCCAAACGCGCGTTTCCAGCCTAGTGTGGCCT
>JAQGCC010002561.1:0-18020 GCA_034698905.1 Xestoiulus laeticollis | reverse complement strand
TGTAAATTAACACGCAAAAGTTTTCTTGATCCACATCAGCTCTACATCAACGTTGGTGTGAATCAGGTGTAACTACAGCTAGGCCTCACCCCACTCATGGTGTGTGGTCACGTCGTGGTTTAAATCCAGTTCTGGCTAAAACTCTAAATAGCATGCATGATGTGTTCAATGACGATTTAACATTTTCGAATTTTAGCCTATAGATTTATTCAATGACGTGACCGCACTATATCTAATTCAATTCTTGTCATCAATACAGTGAATGTGTTCACAATCAATGATATACATGCAGAGATACGCGCTCACAATAGGCTTCCTTACGTGCCACCCTGCGCCGTAATACTGCGCCTGCATGAAGTCTGATAGGGGGCGCTTATGCTCCCGTGTGACCATAAGACAAATTTAGTATTCGCGATTTCAGCGCCACGTGGCAACAACTAAAGGGGTTTGAGAACGTGAGGAACCACTTGATGGATTGCATTGAAGCCGTCCATAAATGACGTCACGCACTGGGGGGGGGGAGCCCACACTTGTGATGATGTGTGACGAAGGGGAGGGGGGTTATAAAATGTGAAGTCACGTCAAAAAATCAAAATGCGCTACTTCAAAAAGCAAGTTTTTTTGTAAAATTTCAGTTTTTTATTGCCTCCTTTTTAATACATCTCCAGCAATATCAGAGTGCAGTGCCACACATTATACATACAGATTACAATGACAATAATCAGTTTTCAAGGGAGGGGAGTCAGAGCTTTGTGACGTCATATTTGAGGGGGAGGGGGGGGGGGTCTGACTTTTTGTGACTAAAGTGTGACATGGTGGGGTTCACAAATCTCGCGTGACGTCATATATGGACATCCCCCATGCATAGGGTCCGAGGATGTGGTCAGTGTCTTCCCGTTTCGACACGCATCAATCGATGGAGCGAAAACGAAACGATGAACGACGACGTACATGTACATTAGGTTTGTTCACCCGATTAGCTCCGCTCTTCTGCAACCGTCGTTGATCGATTGCGTAATTTAAGCAAATAATACTGAAAAGTGTTTGCTAACAAATAAATTACAATTTGACAACAGAGATACACGACGTAGAGTTCGAAGACCTAAATAACGAATGATTGCGTACAGGGACGGACGAAAATCTCGTTCTTATACCATGCTGAGATTGGATTGCGGGGTCGGATCCGCCATCTTGAGGAACCAAGTAGGTGATCGATGGACAAACCGTAAGCCGATATAACTCGTTGTTTGTCTTCCCTTCCCGTTTATCGATGAAAATTCTCAGCATGGTGCGACGAAGGGTTATAGGGTAGAAAACAGCACCACTTTGACTTTGTCCAAATGCCCTAATTTGAGGTTCATACATGTATATACTTGAGGGAAATCCGTATATAGAGAGGCTGAAAAACCCCATTTTCAGTCATTTCCGAGTTTTCCTATAAGGCACTCGAGGGTCTGATCCCCTTGTCTATAGTGTGCGTCTACCCTATAAAGTACGCTAATTATACGGTCCCCTTGCAGCCCTCGATCCCTTTATCCCGGCCACTTGAAAACCCTCGAAAAATCGTCCACCCACACACGCATCATTCGCAGTCTTCTGTTGCTGTTTTTTCCCGTCCTTTCGTCAGCAAAAAAAAAAGTTTTCTTCGTTGATTTTAAAGTGCAATTAAACTATTATCAACAAAGATGGACGCCGATTGAGTGACCTTTCACTCTTATCAAAAGCGTGACTCATTCGCTTTTACGCTATAGTCTGCCAGACAGAAATGGGAGAACAATTTCGTTCTCAGAAGAAATGGAATAGTTTGTCCCCTAGCTCTATCCTTTAGATTTAATACATGGCTCGAGAAATAATAAACTAGTCTCGAATCAGGTATTGAACCGTCTTTGTAGCGAACTGAATGGAAGCTGCAGGAACATAAACCGAAGTTGCACCAATGTCACGCATATCTGAACTCGACCTAGACTGAACTTGCACGAATCGACTTTAGTAGAAACGCGATCTGCATGTGCCGAAGCTGGGCAAACCTGCTTTTCACATCAACCAGAAATTTTCAACGATGAACCATAAACGAAAATGCTTTTAAGAATGTCGATTAAACGTCAAGAATTTCGTATACAAACGTGAGCGTCTGAAGTGAACCTTCCCGAATGGGACATGAACCGAACTGAACCTGTACAATAGAGGGATTGACCAGGTATCATTTAATCTTAACGAGAATGATAAACACATAAACGCACTATACTACGCATGCGCATCAACAAGTTATGCTCCTCAAAGACGTCGTGGTATCACGTTAAATTAATGAAATTGTCGTCTCCCCTCAACCACAAACCCATATCGTCCCCACGCATGCGCATTGGCAAAAAAAAAACAGTGCTGCCAATGTCGTCAAGTTTAAAGGAAATCTGCGTCATCTCTCTAATGTATACGAAATTGAACTATGTATTCTACGTGAACCTCAAACAACTTGCTTTTAGTGAAGACAGTGAATGTGAACAATTTACCCTGAAACATGAATTTCAAAAATATCCAAGAAGACTATAGTGTTAACACAGTTCTCACAGAAATGAAGTTTTCAACTTGCATGACTTTTTCAGTTTTTAAAAACAATAGTTAAATCACCATCATGGTGACTGAAAATAGTGAGATCAAGCTGTCTTACGATCAACGTAAACGTATTCGACAGTTTCGAATTGCAATTGAACCTGCCTATCAAATACTGCAGTTCACGTTCGTGATTACGTGTAACGTGAAGAAGGTATAGGCTTCACGTGAACGTGAGAAAAAAAAACACTGAAAAATTCAGTGCTGACATGTGAAATACGTTCACGTGTACGCAAGACAGCTAGCTTTAAACATATTAATATGACAGTTTTCCATAACTTCTTGTTATATATGCTGCCTTACAATAAGCTGCTTTATATAACGCAATTTACAATGTTCTACAAATGAATTGACTTCATATTCTAAGGCATGATGCCCACCAAGATGGTGCGCATGTGGTGATGTGGCGACTTTGCAGCGTATGGCATGATTATACGAGGCGAAAACACTCAGATTAATAGGATCGCCTCTTGCAACGTGCCATATGCCACAATGTCGTCATACCACCATACATGCTCATGGCCGAGTACACGACAAAATGAGTTATAAGGGCAAATTCTATGGATGCAGCTAGTGATGACTGAGGGTGATATACATCTTGACTTTTGGTGAAACTAATAATTGACTTTGTGAAAATAATTGTAATACGTGTTGAATATCTCTATAACTATAAGTTTATTTCGGGTCCATCCAGTTTCCCTGACAACTTGAGGTTCTCATGCAGGCCTGTGAAAGCGCATGAACTTAAGAAAATATCTGAACAATCTCTGCAACACCGATTTTAAATATTTTTTCCAAGATGACTGATGCTAACAGCTGAACGGAATCATCACAACTAGTATGCCCTTATGAGGCATAACAAAAATGCATAAACCGTGAACCGATTTCGGGCTTCCGTCGTTCCACTCGATTCCCGATAAAAGATGGCGCATATTGTCGCCCACCCTGAACAGCACCTATTTCACTCTCGGTTGAAAATAAACACGCTTAACTAATTAGGAAAACATGTGTAGGGATAATAAGGGGATAAGTAATGCTAAAACACTCGAGACGGAAACAGGCTCTCTAGAAATAAATTTTAAAAAAACATTTGAAAGTGTTCGGCATGTGTTTAACATAAGTTTAAGCTCATATATATATATGCAGGAGAATAATAATAATAAAAAAATGTGAAAATAATAACTATAAATGTATCCCGTAATTAACGCGTACACGATTCGCTGAGCCAAAAGCACCCATTTTTTTATCCCCATCTTTCGCGCACATTTGTCGGCCATCTTGGATTGCCTAATAACAGTTTCGTCTTTCCATTAAGGATTTTTTTTTTTGGGCTCCCTCTTTCGCCTCGTATCTAAAACTGCAGGATGTGCCCGAGATAAGATAGATCGAGGCCTGGAATGGATATTGCTTTCGAGTGGTTTTTCCAATAATTCTCCATCTTGAAACTACTTAGTTGAAAAAGACACTCACTCGCTCCTATCCCCGTGAAGTTATATGGCCGACGAAGAAGGGGGACCCTACTGGGTTCCACCGACCTTGTCTGGGCTCCTGTTAAGTCGTTCTATAGGTGGCGCATTGAATCCTGTGGATAGCGAACCTCTAAATAGCGATAACGGTCGACTGCTGAAGTACATGCATCAGCAAAACGCGAAATTATACCGTATACCCACCGTACCTTTCCCTCCGAATATCACAACTTTTGGTATTGTCCCAGTGGATGCTTGGTTCTATTCACAGGTTTCGCTGCAATACGAAATTACCCAATGTAGACTGCAGGGAAATGCAAATTGAACATTTTTCGGCTTACAAACCAAGGGAATTAATGCTCTTGCCATCATCACATGTGTGATCAAGTAAAACTTTGTCAGGAGTTTAGTTATAATGTAAGGTTACTCGATCGGCGTAAAAAAAAAAAAAAAAAAAAAATGAGAATCTCATTTTGCGCTGGTGAAAGTTAATACTGAAAAAGTGACAATTCCAGGCAAAGATTAGTCTTGAACTCGTGTGCTTGCACCATGATCCCACAAGCTGTTCAATTTCGTCTGACAACTGGCAGACGTCCACGGTGTGATTAATAAACACAAGTTGTATCCAAAAAGCCGGGGGTCTGCAGCAGTTCACTCTGTTGATCGCGCGGGGATAAAATATACATTTTTTATTTATACACGTCATGTACAAACCCGTGCCGAGATGAGTTGCAAGGCTCGCACACGAGGCACATATTCGCCTGTTTTTGCCAGATATAGGGGATGCCGACACCACGTGGGCTGCTCAAAATACCAGGGTGATAGGCCCCTCTCACCCTGAAGACTTCATCTTGAAAGTATGCGATCCTTGAGTTTGATGAAATGGCAACTAGAAACTCTCAAATCTGTCTAAAATGAGTTGGACAAAATCATCCCCATCGTTTCTCAGTTCAAAACACGAGAGCCATTGAGCATCCATGCTTAAAACTTGAAGCCGAATTGTTCATCCTGCATGGGTCCTAAGAAGTGACTCCTTTTGTTTGTTTAGTGGTGGTTTGCTTTACGACCCCTAAGACCATAGGCCACACACACACACACACAGGAGGGTAATGTAAGGGAGGCGAGGAGACAGGAAGAAACACGATCGGCCGATTTTTAGAGGAATCATCCAAACATTTTCCTTGGAAGCACCTGGGAAAACCACGAAAACCACAGACAGGGGTAACCGCGATCAGGGTTTCCAACCCTCCTCGCGCTGGGTTCAAGATGCTATTTGGTCAATAGGTCCTTCGGTCACGAATTCTAACTTCTCTGTATTCGGACAAATCCAGGGTATATAGGGAAGCACAGATCTGACAGGTTCATGTTTGGGACAACAAGTCCATATAATTCGTCAAAAATATTTAACTATGGATGATGTTGAGAGGCTTGATTATGCTTGCAACACAACACGGCACACGACACACAGCCTTTCTGGGGTCGTTTTGGAAAGCGTGTATTAACAATCCATTATTCTTGTTTAAGATATGACAGAATCCTTGAAAGGATTGTGTCGAAGTAAAATGGTTGAAAGCCGTTTTTGTTACATCATAATATAACGTATACAGAATGCACACTGCATTATGAAAATATCCAAACATCGTATTACTCGTAACGACCCTTTAGCATTTTTTTCCTTTTTTATAAAAAAAAGCAGAGAAAACGAAATGTTCAAATTAGGAGTGACAATGTCAGACACCAAAAAAAAAAGTGCGGACCCCTTAATTAAAGTAAAAAAGTGGAATTTTGCGGCCTATAGAAAAGTCCCAAAAATAGGGCAATTATGGGACAAGGAAACCCCCCCCAAAAAAACTGCCTGGGTCAAAAAGTCTTACTCTTATCAACATCTCTAGGATGTTAGAAAACTACATTTTCGTATCATTTGCAAAAAAAAAAAAAACATGCATCATTGGCCAGCGCAACTCTGCAGATATTTTTTTCCGCAGTACTGTCCCCCACTAGGAGAATAACGAGTATTCAAAATTTATTGGTCACCCTGCATCATATACGTCCTTAAAAGAGGGAATCCTATTAGAAACGTGTTTCCAGTGGCAAAAGCAGATTGAATTTATCTGCCATCCCAGTCTAGTTTGGAGAAATATAGACAGTGAGATAAGATGGCAAACCCAGATGACCTCGACGACCCCTGGGTGTCCTCCCTCTAACAACCATATATTTTCCTAAACCACTCGAATACCTCGATCGTCCACAAATCGGACAGCTGGCCACGCTTTTTCTTCTCTGCGCAAATCGCATTGGTCAAAATCGTACAGTGTGCATTTTTTTTTTTAAAAAGAAAAAAAATCGAGATAGGTATTCCCGAAAAATGACCGATTTTATGCAATGCCCTAACAACGCCATTGGTGGTCAACTCGCCAGCAAACTTTCTCAAAAATAATAAACAAACAACAATAACGCGTGTTTTCATAAAAAGCAGGTGAAATAAGCATACGTTCAGATGTAATAACATTTTGGGTGGAGAAGAAGTGACCCATATTCCTGGAATACAAAGGGTGGGGTCAAACTAGAAAACGTGCAACTGAGAGGCTTAACATTAGGTATCTACTCCCCTTATGCCAACAAACAAAAAATACATGTACATGTACAATGTATGTTTCCTTAACAACCGAATATTCGAATGATAATAATATTCAAATTGTACGCCGAATTTCGTAAATTTTTAGTTTATTTACATGTACATGTATAGTCAACACGACACAACATGTACATGCATGGAAGCATAGAGCGGACATGTTGTGTCGTGTAGACCAAACAAGACACCACAATATTAAAACGCAATACGCACCTACATGTACATGTATACAATAAAACAAACTGGTATAGCGAATATATAATAACGAAATACAATTCGCTAGAATTTATGGATTAAGCCAACATGACATGTCGTGTTTGAAGGTCTGCTTTAATAGGCTCCTTCATGCACGTGAGCGCTTTTAAGCACAAACCGGCAACGCTTTTCCGTGTAATTAATCGCGCGCATGACCAGCGCATGCGCACAACTGACTACATGGAAAAGCGTTACCGGCTTGTACTTAAAACCGCTCGCGTCAAGGAGCCTATTGTATGCTAGTATTTCGTATGATGTTCACTATAAAATGTGTGCATTGTTTGCTTGTGAAAGTGTTTGTTGTGAATTGTAAAGCATTTTGCACAGTGTTTACTAAAATCTGAACAACGTTTGAGTCCCTTAAGTCTCTATTCAGAGAAGAAGCAGTATAAGATTGTCATTCTGAATGAAATCATCATCATACCCTAAGCAATTTGCTTGCCACCTATTTTATGTATTTCCCTAAATTTAAATAAGAGAATTTATTCCACTGCATGCAATGTTAATAATTTGAATGAATTTCAATTTAAAGCTATTTTTATTTGGTTTTCGTTGCCCTCCCTTGGCTTTGAACACCGTTGGTATTTCAGTCACGAAATGGCAATGGAGGAGACACTTGCCCTTTTTTTAATGCTTTTTTTTTTTTCCCTTTGCGAAACCCAACTCGTCGTCCATAAATAATCGCTAGACAGCAATAAAATTGTCGTTTTCGGTTAAATTATTGTCCAACAGAAGCATTCTTGTCAAATTGAAGACAAAACTGGCGAGCATAAATTTTCCTATAAATAAATATACAGGCGGTATACATGTTCGGCGTTATCGAACACGTCGACTACTGGAACGCCTTGCCCATCATTAGGTGCACCCATAAACAGGTGGGGCTATAAATCCGCCTAGGGCCATATTGCTTTATACGTTAATTTTGTATCACTGCTCATTCCTCGCACCATGGCACCAGCACTAATACCTGAATACATCCAGCATACAAAGTTGGTAGCGAGCACGCAGGTGTCACGACCCCTTGACCCATCGTTTTAACCCTTCTTAACCATTGACCCCCACCCCCCACCAATTTGTTCAGTTAGCACCGCTGTCCAACTACTGGTTGGCTAATTAATTCGCAAACTCGCTTTTGTTTTATTGTACATTGTAAATGTTCGACCGTTAATGGCCTTCCCTTATTTGCACAGGTGGGATAAAAGGTCAGATTGGCATATTTTATAGGCATGGGGGTCGACGCGTTCGGAAGCGTTAAAATTGCGCGAGTGAGCAAATTGCCAGAGTGACACTTTGAAAAACATGAATTTCACGGATGAGAAGAGGTCATAGGTTGGAAGGGGCAAGCGAAACGAAATGCTTAAAGCGCTGGTCATCATGGTGGCTATAATGGTCAGAATGCGATGCATCCCACTCATTTCATTTTTCTTGTGATGACCGGGACAAATTGCATCGCCCTGGCGCTAAAGACAGCCCTCATAAATTAATGCCTCTCAGAAACAATGGGTGGTCGCAAAATAAGAAAACAACCGTTCCTATAAGAATGTTTGGTTTCATCTGCATTTTTCGATGTCGCTGAAACTCAATGCAAACGCCCTTTGTAGGGCGTTATTACCACAAAAAAAAAAAAAAACGAGGGTTTAAAGGTGGGGGAACATTTATGAAAAGCCCTTGCATCTATAAGATTACATTTTTTGAGGGCGGCAAAACTATAAATAACATTACGCACACGCATTAAGTTCCTGATAAAGTTCTTTTAATAACTTCTCCAGAACTGGAATACCATGGCGAAACAGAACTCTGCAGGATCCCCTAACCAGGTATACCTGGTTGGGATGTGGTATAATTTGCGTCACCTCAACCTATGGGGGGCGGGAGGTTGGGGGTGTGGGATAAAAGCCTTTTGAAGCGTAAGTAGAAGAGGGGGAGGGGGAAATCGGAATTCATTCATAATTGCGCAAAGATTATGGGGACACACACTTTCACTTAAGACAAGTAATTTCCTCGCGAGGACAGCGCGCTAATGCACGAAGAAAAGGGCCGGTAATGGCTTCTTAAATGGTTAAGATGTAATTGGAAGATTATCCGGCGAGAGCACGGATAATCTCATTTATATGGGCTTAGCCATTGGGACTCTCTTACTGAAACTATATAACACGCCACAATGGAGATTTGGAGCGAAAAATGGCTTGCAAAAATCGATTTTGGAGTGCACTGAGCAAAGCTATAGGAGCTGCCATGGGGTGCACTGCTATTGTACAAGAGCCAAAATGGAATCAAGACCCAATTGGGGTCCTAACATCGGAGCAACTTTTCAACTTTTATGATATTAGTGCACTTTTAGGCACGGTGTCCACCATAATGGTGAGCGTGTGCCGATATGGCGACTTTGAGGCATATATGGCATGTACGTTGCATGAGGCAATCCTGTTAATTTGCATGCACTCGCCTCGTGCAACGTGCTATAAGCTATAAAGTCGCCATATCACCACATGGTGTTGTGGCATGAGGATCCTCAATTTTCATATTTTCTCTTCGAGCAACATATCAAACATGCACGCTCATCATGCATCTTGATGCACTCTATAGGAAACTACAGTGTATATAGGAATGACGAACCCTTTCATGGATCCCATGGCCACCATCTAACGTTCAGCATGTAATTAGCACAGCAATGTGTGAACGTGCTTTGGAACTGAGAGCATCACATCATATGTTTTCTAGTGAGAACCACACGACTTCCGTGTCCACGCATAATTTGGCGGAAAAGAAAAAAAACTATAGCAAAAAATGATATGAACACCAAGTATAGCCAAATACGCTCATCGATTAAAACGTCTGCAAAAGGGAAGTCCGCAACACACTTCCCCATCCTCGAAATCAAAGATTAATCCCTCTATAACCGAGTTGCGCCATCGATAAAGTGCATGGCCATTTTCCCCAACGGCGCTTATTGTAGCATAACACAATGCAGAAGAAAACAATGTCTCATCACTCACCACCACGTCCAGGGCATGGAAAATCCATTTAGTAAAAACAGGGAAAACGTTGCCAGTCCCCGAGGTTACGTCGGCATTGGGACGAAATCCTAACCAGGTAGCGAGCCAGAGTTGCATGCGATGCCCGATTCTCTCCGGCGTCTTGTTCGACGTCCGTGTTTTCTTAATGGGAAAAAGGTGTTAGGAGAGAAAGGGGCTCGCGCTCAAGGGGCGACGAGGGTGTTGATGTTAAGTGGAGAGTGCATGGGTGCTTAGAAAAGTGGAATTAAGTCCGGTTCCTTTGTATTGACTATTGACCAATAGCTAATTGCACTCGGGATTTAGTCAGGAATCGCATCAGGGGCACCCCCCCCCCCACCTTATTCCCTTCATCAAATCTTATTAAAACCTTTACCTCCTCCCACCCCCTTTCTCTCTGCAGCTTCAGTCTGAGTAAGCACAATCCTAGTCTCAAATGTGCATCGTAAACTATTTTACTCACGTGTGGATACTTTGAGCAAACCATATATGCATTAATCATATACATGTAGATGTTATTAGAATCACATCCACACTCATATCCATAATGCCAATGAACCTTCATTCCTGTAGTATGCATGATGCTTGAAAGTAATAATGCTCATGTCAAATCATGTAATCAAAGGCCCGACAATCTATTGACAAGTTATAGGTTGCAATTATGCATTTTCAACTTATCAGACTGTTGAACTGCTCAATTAATAAAGCTTAGGTTCTCTAAAGCCATACACCATATTATTGGTGCTTTACATTGGTTTGTAATCTCCCCTTCTCTTAAAAAAACAAATTCCAATCGATAGCAAAGAAGCCATTGTCTGGCCATCCCTATGTAAATATACTCAAAATACTGGGGAAAAATGAATATTTTTATTATTATTATCCAGGAGAATCTTTTAAGCCGATTCTGACCCTTAAAACCATCATCATCCCTCCACAATTTCATCTCTGGAAATGAATTCATATATAGCGCACTTTTATGTAAAAAAAAAAAACCCCAGCAATCTCATTAGTATATTTAATTCTGGGGATCGATAAGAAAATTTACGAATCCATATACTATACGTGGGTAAAAATTCAGTGTTTTTATGGATTCTCGATTACGTTAATTAAATTCAAATGACATCAAGTGTAAATTGAGTATCCAAAACGTGAATGTCATGACCTTAAATATATTAAAAAAGTTACTCTCACGGGTCATCTTACTTAACACTATTCAGGTTTTAGGAGCAAATATACTTTAAACAACCCAACTCTTATATGCTTTATACTTATACTGAAAAGGGATAATTTATACAATGTACTTGTATATACATGTAGTAGCATTTACTACATGTATATACACATACTACATGTAATTTTAGTACTGCTCGAATATAATGGATTAATATATCAAGACGTTTAAAAATATACTATTCTGTTCATCTGTTGTCAACTTTTGCAAACAGCACAGTTCCATATAATTTAAAATAAAGTTTTAGGGGAAAGTTGTACAGGTGAATAGGCTCAAACAAAAGCGGGTGGTTCTCACCTGTACAAATCCCTAGGTTTTCCACAAGAAAAAAAAAAAAAAAAGAAACACCTTTAATCTCTACACAAGTCATTTTCAAAGACATGCATTTTCGACCAAAAGTTAAACGGTGGGGTAGTAATTTCTCCCCTTTCCAAAGAAGGACAGGGTTAATAATCCCAAACGTCCAATTTGGACGAGCGCTGTCCAAAATATGACAAATGTCAGGCGCCTCCTAAAATACGGGCAGTCATATACAGCTTGAGCAAAATGGATGGCTCGTTTCTTTTATGCAAAAATAAAAGGTGCGATCTAAAGGATTTGCCTTTTATATAAAATAAACACGAAATGTGAAAAGAGAAAAAAATAGGGGTTGAAAGCCCTCCTGATTTATTTTCGGATGCTAAACAAGGAGAGACGAGCGAAGAAAAGAGTAACACGCTGCTTTGCATCGGGGATTAGCACGGTTGACAGCTCAAAAACCATTAAAATAGACGGCGAACAACGACGCTCCAGCCCATGCGACTCAATGAGAGGCAATCCTTTGATCCCTCCTTTCAATCGAACGACCGATTTGCCAGACAATGACTGCGAGCATGCGCTCAATGCATGCACGCTTTCAGCCCTGCTAAAACAATTTAGGAAAAGTCACAAAACGCAAGAAAAGCATCACGATACTCAAGCTTCAAACTATATAGCAAGGAGGCATTATGCAGTGCGCAAAAATAGGTCCTTGCCTTGCAACAACAGATGCTGGAGCAAATGCTTCAAAATGTACCTGAGAAAAACGTCGAAAATCAGCCTAAGGAAAGTGCTCAAGAATGCATCTTATAGGATATACAATGCCCATTTGTCTCCGAACAGGACGTTGATTACAAAGCTGATATGCTACAGTCCGTTGTGGAATCAGCATATATGATCCATCATATATATATAGCGAAGTTGATAATTTTAGATTTAGACCCTATTCACATGAGCGAATGTGATGCGTCTAAGGCAATGCAGTTCATGTTGAGTATCAATGGATTCATATATAGTCATCTGATCGGATGACCCAAACACATACAGCTGTAAATGTATACGTCCAGCTTTTTCTTATAATTATTAATGAGCAATGATTGCAAAAGCGCCATTCGAAACAAGTGACCATAACCTAAGCTACGAGAATAAGAACGTTTCAACCTGATATAGAAACTCAAACTGAGGTTGCTGTTTGCAATGTATTCGACGCGAGTCAAATCTATACAGTACCTCGCAGAAACTCCCTCCGGAAGGAACATGGGTGTGTCGGAAGGTTGTCGAAAGTGACTGTGAGGATCCGCGCGGAAGGCGTTTTGAAACTGGATCATGCATGCTATGCATTCAATGAATGTTAAATCCCCACAGACGCAACTTACAAACGAGCCAACACTTACAGGTATATCTCCCACGCCCAAATTAATTCCACGGTGGCTACTGCCTATAAAGCCAGAACGAAAATTAAAAACAAAAACGTCGATATTCGGATATAGTATCCGCAGACTATAAACATATATAGTAAGATGTAAAGGCTGGAGTCAAAAAACTTGCAAAATTAGAAAATGTACATTATACGATGAAATCTTACTCACTGCAATTCGGATCGGCGATGACGAATTTTGAGTTGCAATTCTGAAATGCAGACAAACAAATTTCCAAATTAATTTCAACGCAATGAAGCTTGTAACAAAAAACATTAAATCACCAGCAGTTAAGACGGATCGCTACCGCCCAACGTACAGAAAATGCAATGGCGAAATTTCGTAAAAGATCCAGATACTTTACAAATAAGGATTATACATAATACAGTTTTACCTTGCATATAGGAAATTGACCGGCGATGGCTACTATTTGACGAATTTTGTAAATTTTCTAAGGCTATTTAAAAAAAATAAGTAAAAACAATCCAAAATTACACCTGAAAAAATTATAATGGGGGATTGCGATTTGCGCACGCACAAGCAATATATAGGAATTTTTAACGTGTAATTTTGGATTGTTTCTACTTATTTTATTTTTAATAGCCTTAGAAAATTTACAAAAGTTGTCAAATATTAGGTATCGCCGGTCAATTTCTCTGCAAGGTAGAAAACTGTATGTTATTATCAAATCCTATAGCTTATTTATAAAGAATGTGAATTTTTTCGCCATTGCATTTTCTGTATATAAGTTGGGCGGTAGTGATCCGATAACACCACATTGACAAAATATCCCATACATAGGGCCTATACGGTATATACATGTACACTGTGCTATACAGATGCAGTGTGCACCAAACTGCCACCTGATGGTGAAATTGCAAGCATGTTCATGTATACACTTTTTGACCCAACAGTTGCGGTGAAGTAAACCAATAAATACATGGCAATATCGCGAACGCTCGGTGTAATTTACGAAACATCCGAGCCTTTTGGAGTGTCCTCTCTCTCGCTGTAACACAGAGCCGAAGCTACGGGAATTTGCACCCAATTTCCGGTACACGAGAGAAATTTAGCCCGGGCGAGTGCACGCGCTGATTGCCATACGACGCTCCTGTTAAGGGGTTTTTCGAGCGAGCTCAGCGCCCCCCTCGGCATCGATTGACCAAATTCGATATTTGCCATACAGCTAACCGGAAGTGAGGGCCGCTGCTTCGCACTTACGGCTCTAATCCAACCGTGAGGACTCAATTTGGATCGCGTTTTAATGTCCCTCTAATGGTCATTTTAAGGTCGAGATCACGGATAAAAGCGCCCTCTAAAGGAGGGAGTAGCGCGCATTATGTCACACGTGCATTATGAATCGGTGGGGCGGAATTCCGTAGCACCAAGCGCCACATTTAATACGGCTGTACCAATGATACGAGATGTTCTAAAAGTCTCTGCAACAACAAGAATGAGTGACTATACATTATATAACCCTAGAGAGGGCAGCCAGATTTGTTAAGGGTATACACCTACATTGTGCGAGTGTATACATTAACAGAAATGCTCCACTTTTTAAATTGGGATTCATTGAGGAGCAGATAGGAATGGCGTTATCTTTAATCTTGTACAATTCACATGTTGTTTCTAATATCGTCATATACGGGCTACAGGTGACCACCCAAAAAATAGCCAAATTCTTTCACTGTATACAGGTGGTCACTATACAGAGATTATTTATCAAGGTAAAACAGTAACATGCATGCACTAAAACCAATTTACGAATTGCAGAGGTGGTCACTATAATGTACGTAGGTAGTCATATTACCAGGTTATACTGTATACATACGCAAACATTATAGAAGCTGACAATGGAGGACTTTCCATAAGCGGAGGCGCCATCTACGGACATTTTCCTAAGCGCTATTATTAGTCAAAAACCAATATGCGCAACTTCCGCGCATGCGCAGTATTCTTATCTACTGACATTTTTTTAAGCTCTATTACTAGCCAACCACCAGTGGTGCTATGTTCATGCGCATGCGCAGTATTCTTATGGAAAGTCCTCCATTATAGAAAACATCAAGGGCAGTTTCTTTTTCAAATGGATGCTTAGTATTAGTCTTTTTTGAAATTGATTAGTAGATGGAACGATATATAGTTCAAATTTATTACATGTTCAATTTAACGTTGATGTCCAAGTCTCGATCTATATACAACACAGAAACAATCTCCTGACAATTAAGTTTGCATACCATATTGCTTTTGTTTTCTGCCTGTATACAGTACTGGGTTGAATTGAAACTCTTTTAAAAGAAAAAAAAATGATTTGCTAGCACATAAGATATAGCATATACCTTCTACTACCTATACTAAAACCTCCATAATTCGAGCAGATAGAAACATGTATAGAACGACGATTCAGAAAACCATCATATATATAAACTGTAATACGTCGAACCCAATTTCAGAGTTCGGAGGAGTGAAAAAAATAAAAAAAAACTACCGCATAAAATTCGACCCCCCCACCCATTCATCAAAGGTGCGCCGTGCATTAACTCCATATACACTACAACAGCACACAGGTCGAACTAGGAGAAAATTTTTCATCTGGGAATAGGGCTTTGTTGCGCGAAGTAATCCGGCGAAAGTCTGCTCATAACCTTTCATTTCCAGCTCTCTGGTGTGCACTTGGATTCCGGGAATCCATCAAATAATGGATTTACATTAGGCCGCGTGCCTACGGCGCTCCAGCTATGCGCTTCAAAACAGCGCCCCCTGTCCATGCGTGAAACGCATAACGACTTGGAACCCACTCTACATGCCCTCTGACTTAAATGACTTTTTTTACTAAGCGAAGAAAAAAAATCACTGAGGTGGCACTGCCACCGTCGAGAATTTAAAAAAAGGCAAAATGCATCGGTGAAATAAAAAAAGGGGGCTTGAAAAGTGACGTGAAAGTCACAAAAATCTCGTAAAAAACGGCCCGTGGGGAACAGTGAGGCCCTTGGAGCCTGGGCCTGGGGACAAAGGGGTTTTACCCTTAGGACCTATCCGCACTCGTGAAACGCGTTAATTCTCGCAAATGGGCGCCATTATCCCTTCCAGAAGCACCCACCTCACGCGTCACGCTATACGAAACTTCGGTGCGAGCCCCCGTCCCCTATAGTGCATTTTTTCCAAATTATATTTGAAGCTTTCACCTCAACTCTAAAAAGCAAGGAGCCCCGGGTTTTCATGGCCTTTAAATTTGCCTTACTGTTGACGATGCGCATCTTTTATACGCCGTAAATGCTTAAGTAAAAAGCCCTTTGCATTCGGAAAATGGGATATTAACCTTTTAAACTCGCTCTATATAAAGGCCGTAAAGCCCAAAATTACGATCGAAGATATTAGACTTAGGCTGCTCGCCATTATTATTATTACAACCCTCGTACAATTTTCTATACTCGTATAAATATAGCAAACGTTTGCGTCGATCTTGTGGCGCCACCGTTGGCTCGCTAAAATGCTATCTCTGGTGTTCTTGAAGAGCAACAGTATATAATATACGAATGTTGGTTCCAAAACATCACCTCGTGACATTGCCAAAATGAAAACTACAGGTTAACTACTAACAGCTTTACAACTTATCCCTAAAGTTCCGTTCACGGTTCTATATTTTGTCTTAAACCTGCAGGTCAACACGTTACGTTTTGTCGTCAGTCTTGCATGATAATAACGACAAAACGACCACTGATGACCTATGATATAGACCAGGCTTAAATCCTGTTTCAGTGATCATCAGAAGTCATCAGTGACCGTGTTGTCGTCATTATCATGCAAGACTGACAAAACATTACGAATATACATGTATACCAGGCTTGAGATAGGGTGCCCAAAAATATTATGAGCATGCGGTATACGTGGTATGGCGACTTTGTGGCATTTGGCATGATGCACGAGGCCATTCTATTAATTTGCATGTACTCGCCTTGTGCACATACCATATACGCTGCAATGTCGCCATAACACCACATGCTTACTATATTGGTGGGCACCCTGCCACAGAGGAAATGATGTGTCGTGTGTGGTGTTGCTCGCATAAACACGCCTCCTTCGACGAACGGGGCCAATTAGAATACAGCATGCAGAGTGAAATTCTGCGGACGACTCATATCATATAAGGACACTGTGTGTCGTGTTGGCCAAACAAGAACATTATTCCTGGTATGTGTTTCTGCAATTTTCTGAATGAAGTCAAAATCCCAGGTTATTTTGCACATTTCCATTCGTATTGCCTATTCGATGGCAAATATTGAGCACCGAGCAAGAGCTTTTGAGCTTTTTTTTTCTGACAAAAGCTTCGAATTTTCGTTCGTCTGGCCAGTTAAGCGCGGTCAAAAGCCAGGAGATAATGGGAGGAATTCTTTCGTTTTTCCAGTCCGAAGAAAATGGGCTGGAGAAAGCCATCTTCTGTATAAATGGATACAAAGACGAAAAATTGCGTTCGAGTGTGCGTAGGGGCTAATCCCTGTCAGGGGGTCGCGCATTGTCTGAAGACGAGGTCCAGTCCGGGGTCATCCATCATGGAGGGCTTAAGCCTGGAACACCTTGAGTAATTACCAGTGTTGATTTCTGCTCCTTTTCAAGACCTACTTTGTCTCTGCTTTTCCCATTATTCTTGACTGACAAAAAGTAAATGATTACTACTCGCAATTTAAGACCCCCTGCCATATAGACCAAAAACTCTCGGTTTTTTTACTAAGGGGCATCCGGGGGGTTTGGTGCTCATACAATAACTAATTCACTTGTCCAAACTGTTGATGAGCGCTAGCACACTGCGAAGCTTGCAACAACGACTCAAAAAAAAAAAAAAAAAATTCCGATAGACAAACGGTCTGATATGGCTGTCCAATGATGATCCGACAAAATTAAGCTGGGGGGAATAGTTAAAAGCCCATGAAATTGGAAACTGAAGCTAGTTTGAGATCAAAGATAGGTGCACTGAACACGCGTAATTTTTTGTTTGACATCATCGACTGATAGTATACATGTATTATACAGTGGATGCGAAGTCACAATCCAAATTGAAAAACTAAAGAGTGAAGACTAGCATCAGCAAGAAGCAGATGTACA
>JAQGCC010002560.1:0-18024 GCA_034698905.1 Xestoiulus laeticollis | reverse complement strand
GTGGTACCGAATTGGCTCAAAATTCGAGCTTCTGCTTATAGGAGCAGAAGCTTAAGATTGGAAACTGTGGTACGGGGATAAGTATTGTCTCAAGATAGCAAATATCTTAAAATTGTGTCCATGGAATACAAAAAATTTCAGAAATTAGTTTTAGTGCATACACGTTATTTCTCTGTATAGTGACCACCTGTATACAGTAACTGCATGAATCTAACCATTTTTTGGGTGGTCAACTTTAGCAGGTTTCACTGTATTTAAGAATTGTTTCAAGATATCTTCAGATTGTGTCCATGGAATACAAAATGTAATATTATCTACAGGAGGGCATTTTTTTCAGAAGAATGCACATACTTTATAATGTAGGTAGTCATTCTTGACCTATCTTCACAAAGCGAGACATAGATAAAGAATGACAAGGTAACTGTTTATAAAGAGGGCATACATGTACATGTATATCCAAACTCATTTTTTGAAGAAGTTCATTTAGCACTAAGATGATGAGTCTGCAACATCATATATTTGAAAGAAATCGTGACTGGTGGAACATTGGGGCTAATGTTTGAAATATCCCATGATACCATTTTAAGATGCGTGATTATAACATGCAAATATGAACAAATGACACATTCACGAGTAAATGGTAACATTGCCCTACATTATATATAATCATCCATTTTCGAGTTGCATCCTAATGTCAACAACCTTTTTGCTTTTGTTTGAAATTTCAAGGTGAAATGCTGGTTTTTTGAATGGTGGTGCATGTGAAAAGTGCCAAATTAGCAGGTAAAATTAGCCGCGAAATTATACCTGGCAGCCTGGGGTACTTTAACACACTCCCCTTCATATTGGCACGCCATTTGAGTTAATGGTCCCTTACCTGGTGTAAATTAAATTCTTGGAAATTATTTAAAAAACTTCTTTTGCACTTAAGGTATAATAATGGTACTGCTTAAAAATGCAATTAAAGGTGCTTAAAAGTTGGGACTTCAGATTGTCATCATGGATAAATTTGTAATGTTTTTCGTATACATTTATAAAACTTGTTTTATCAAATTATAATTTAATAAACAATTTAATTAAAGGAATCTTCTATAAAATTTGCAGTCAATGGAGGACATTGCATATTGCGCATATGCGCATATTGGTTTTTGACTAGTAATAGAGCTTAGAAAAATGTCCGTAGATGGCGCCACCGCTTATGGTATAAAATTTGCAGTCAATTAAATTAATAATTTTAAATCAATCCCTTATAAATATTAAAAAATTGCAACGTCATGGTGATACATAAAATAATGAATATTTCCTCTCTAAACCAACCTAAATTAAGTGTGGTTATAAAATGTGATGTCATTAATTTGGTTACTACACAAAGATGGCGGCCCGTTTAAACTTTAAGGGGTCACGCCTGTCTATTTTTCCCTATAGAGGTGACCCTCCCTGATTAATAACATTTTTTTATATTAAAATTGGACCAAGGCGAGTGAGGGATGAGAACAATTCCACTTGGTCATAGACAAACGTTTTTGTTGTTTATGCGGAAGTCCATTTCATTTAAGTTCAGATTGTTGATCCATTAAATGTAGGTGAAGAATATATCGATTTACATATCATGTAAAAACAGGAGCTGTTTTATAACAAATCGAGGTGTTACACTTCACTGCTTAAACCCCATGCTGATCATCATTTTGATTCGCACTGTAATTTAAAACAATAGACCCAAATTCTAGCATTGTCTTAGACGAAATCAAATTTGGATAAATTTACGGAAGCAGACAGGTTATATATAAACCCGTACCAATAAAATTTGTGACTTTAGGTCTACCAATTTTATGTATTTAAATAGTATTAAATCAGGGTTCCCACGTATACCTGTAAAACCTGGAATTGACAGGGAAATTGTGACTATCTATGGATTATTTAGAAATGGTTATAAATTAGGGTTAATTCCCATGAACCTGGAGAACCTGGAATTGACATGGAAATTGTAACTGCACTTGTTATTTAGAAATGGTAAAAATTCATTGTATCTAATGACCTGGATAACCTGGGATTGTCAGGGAAATTGTGACTCTACCTAAGCTTACATGTACTGTATATATGCATATTAATTAAAAATGGTAATAAATCAGGGTTACCACATACCTGATATAGTCAGGGAAAAATTATTTATTTTGTAAAAGTCAGGGAAGTTCAACTCAAATATTACATTTGTTTTTCAATAAACTAGTTAGCATGCAGTTACAGGGTATCACAAAAGTCAATCAATGTCAAACATTGCAGTCAGCCCTGCATCTATAAAAAAGGGAATTCCCCTTTTTAACTCACAAAACATCATTAGTAAATAAAAATCGATGTTTTTATAGGTTTTTAATTAGTTATGAGTCTTAATTCAAAAATATAACATGAAGAAAAAAAAACACTTTTTAACAGAAGTAGTACATGCACCAAGATGAATTCAAGGTGGTCATTTACAAAATATTGTAAATTGTGGTCCAAAAAAGTTAATTAAATAATGTGACAAGAAGTTTTTTAGGCATGTTGTCATATTTTTGAATTTTCAGCTCAGATGGTCAAGGAAATTTGTATTAAAAACTTGAAAAGTCAGGAAAGTAGAAAAATCCATTTCTGTAGGATCCCTGTATTTTATTACTGAATTTACGTATGAAAATATGGTACAAAGGTTCATGGCCCAATATCCCAAATATGCTAATCATATGTTTTTAAGGAAACACTCGAGTAGTAAAGTGGGGGTGGGGAAAGGGGTAAAATGGATTCAGTAATTTAAAAAAATTGGAAAGTTCCAAAGCAGGCCATTAGTTCAGATGGACTCTATTAACCCAGTGTATAGGTCAATGAACATGACCTCTGTTTACAATTGACACGCTTCAATTTGGGTGGGCAAAAACTATACAAACGTCACGGTTTTTAAAATTGGCTTTCCTGGTCTCAAACTTTTGGTATAAAATAACAATGATGGCTAAGATGGTAGTGACCTAACATAAAGAAAAGTTTGGGAAAAATACATCGAAAGGGAACATCTTAGAAAAAATATTTTCTCAGCTATTTAGTATTTCTACAATGATGGTCTTGTTTAACTATTGACGTAAATTAGAGGAAAAACATCAAATTAGTAATTGTTTTCAGTTTTACATGACTGAATATTACCACACTAGAACATTGAATTTCGTGTGAAAGATTCTGTAATTCCCAAACATCTTCTATTTTATTAATTTCAATTAATTACAATGTTTTGCTAATTTCTGTGAAACTCAAATATGCATGAGAACTTACGCTTTCAATTTTTTCCCTATGTATTAAACATATTATCTTCAAAGGTCACATTAAACATAAAATATTAAAAAATTACCCGGAAGGGATTACTTGACACGTTTTTAGACGAAATTTTGACGCTGTTGAAATTTAGAAGCAGAATTTATATATCCCCAGAAGAAAAATCCATAATGGATATTGATAGTATGGAGATTTGGTTAAGGACATCCATTATTAAGGATTTCCATATATCCTTAATGGAAATCCATAAAAGAAATCCCCTTCCATAAGGGGATTTCTTTTTTGGATATCCATATATCCATAAGAGGATTTCTTTTATGGATATCCATATATCCATAAGGGGATTTCTATTATTTAAAATATGTGCAGTGCAAAGTTTATGGATACCCATAATGATTGATGAAGTTATATTGGAAATCCACTTAGATGGATCAAATTATTATGAATATCCATGTTAACGGATGAAATTACTGTGGATATTCATATGGCAATGGACCGTATAAAGGTTACCTTAAAAAATCTGGCACTTTGCCCCCTGCCACATGGCATACTACATGCTGACCGCAGGGTAAAGAATTGAATTGAATTGATAGTTATTAGGGATATCCATGTCAATGGACGTAAAATGGTACTATGGATATTCATAGCAATGAATAAAGTTAGTATGGATATCCACGACAATGACTTAAATATATGTTGATATCATAATAATGGATCAAAGTAAAATGGATATCCATGACGATGTCTTATAATTTATGTGGATATCATAATAATGGGTCATAAAGTATCCATACAATTTTCGTGGATATCCATACATTCATGTAAGGATTTTTCCCCTGGGTAACGCCCCAAAAGCAGAATTTATACATCACGTGCTCAGTGGTCATACTGTAACGGCGCTTCATTTAAATGCCGTGGACGCATTGCCATTACTTTTACTCCTGGTTTAACAAAAATCTGTTTTATCCTCTATAAATTTGGTGAGGTCACGCATTTTATCCACTGTGTGTGCTGTTTTACTCAGACGTGAGGCGTAGGACAACTTCATGCACCTTTTTACCCTTCAACTATGTTTTAAAATTACACTTGTGAGGTTTATGGCAACAAGAAGAAGAGGCAACTTATGAAATTTTGACCTTTTGCGTTTGTTTGTTTGTTGACGAATTTCCTGCTAAGAAGATGTTGCCTGCTGAGCCAATTTGCATCTTGAGATCAAGTTCATTGCGTGAGATTTCCTGCGATTTCATGCTTGAAAATTCTGCTGTCTGCAAACAGGACTCGTACGTGAAATGAATCATGAATTTGCCAAAATAATTCCTAATAAACTAACAATGACTCAGTTGGATATGATTATCAAGTGTTGCAAACAGGATCCCAATTTAGGAAATAAAAAATTAAGAATCCACAAATGTAGGAAACGATACATGGGGTTTTAATGCTTGGGAATGAGGATGAGAGTATTTTGTTTAAAATTGTTTACTTTACTTAATTATGTAATTATTCGACGATTAATATAATGTGAAAAATTGAAAGCATGAAATTGCAAATTGTATCAAAATATACATGTAGCTTCCGGAGTGGAAACATTATAAATGGAAATAACATGTACACGAATGCACATATCAAAAATTGAAAATACATGTGCATATATATACCCATCATACTTCATGTACACTTTATGTAATGTCCATACGTCCATTAAATTTCTGACATGTCCATAAGTCCACCCTGTCAAAATCTTAAGTGTATTTAGTATACTTTTCTGAATACTAAGTATACTAAGTTGTCCAAAAAAGTGTACTAAGTATATTAACTGAAAATCAAGTATACTTTTCCTAGTATACATTACTGTAAAGTGTACTTAGAAGTATAAGAAAGTATACTAAACCTTATAGTCAAAATGAAAGTATACTAAGTGCACTTTTTTGAACAACTTAGTATACTTAGTATTCAGAAAAGTATACAAGTACAATTTCGATTTTGACAAGGAATCCTATACTTATAAACTCCAAGTAATCATTTAATGGAGTGACA
This sequence comes from Xestoiulus laeticollis, assembly GCA_034698905.1. Lineage (NCBI taxonomy): Eukaryota > Metazoa > Arthropoda > Diplopoda > Julida > Julidae > Xestoiulus > Xestoiulus laeticollis. The sequence goes on along the minus strand of JAQGCC010002560.1, from coordinate 12,699 downwards.
ACTTTAACCAGAAATCTGTACAAATTAATAGCAATTCGTAGAAGCATGTGAGTCCATCCTCATTATTCTGCAAAAAACTGCATCAAACTACAAAAAAAACAGGTTTTTTGTTGAACTTATTTTTTGTTGATATGAAGACAAGTTAAACACGTGTAATGGGATGAGAAGTTTTGTGCCCTAAAGACCCGAAAACATTTCCAGAAATGAATGAAACTGATAATCCACCTGTTTTCTGAGTTACATTCACGTGTTCTATCTCTCACCCTCATATAAAAACGCCTGAAAAACAAGATGTGGTTGAGGGGTACCTCAATGCACTTTTTTTGTGTCAAATCTTAGTTGGAGGTCAGACAGTTAAAGGTCAACAAGGCAGGGCTCTTTTACACAATCCGGAAATACCTTTCAAATACCTATTGAGTGCTGTTTGGGATAGTTATTAGGCTAAAATTCCAATCTTATGAAAGGGGAGACACCTAGGTTTCATATCTTATTTGGTAATTTTTTAAATTCAATTGCAAGTGGAAGATATTTATATTCTGCACTTCGTGTAATTTGTAAATTTATAAGTATTTACTTTAAAAATAACTACAAGTATAGTCTGTCCTAGCTCACTGTTTGACTTTAGATCATTAAGGCACATGTACAATTTACGTGTATATTTTACTAATATTTCTTATTATAGAATCTATAATTGATGATTTGTTTATAATTGATAATCTATGATTCTATAATAAGAAATATTAGTAAATTATACAAGTAAATTGTACATGTACCTTAATGATCTAAAGTCAAATAGTGAGAGTACATTCTACAATTGTATATAATGTACAGTACATGTACTAGTAGTTCTTTTGAATCTTGAGAATATAAACATTTTTGAAATGTTGTGTCGGAATCTACATGTCTACATGTATATTTTTTAAATCTTGGGAATCGTTACATTCTTGAAATGTTAGGAATCTCTATATTTTTAAATCTTGGGAATGTGCATGTTTTGTATATATTTTTGAATATTAATAATCTATACATTTTTGACACTTTGAGAATACATTGCATGCACAGTATATACATGTATATGTACATGTACATGTTAAAGAATCTGCACTTCGCGTAATTACATGTTCATGTACAAGTTAAAGATTCTGTACTTAGTGTAATTACATGTACATGTACAGTACATGTAATGTATATACTGTGCATGCAGTGTAACCTCAAAGTGTAAAAAAATGTATAGATTCCTAATATTCAAAAATATGTACAGTATATGCACATTCCCAAGATTTAAAAATATATAGATTTGATCCTAACATTTCAAGATTGCATGCATTTTCCATAAGACACATGCATTTTGAATTCTATTATGTTATCATATGGTTACCTAAGATAAACCATACATGCAGTTTAGAAACTTGACATTTAAATAAAAAACTGGGCCCACGTGTAGTTGTGATTGAAACGGAAGTTAGTGTCATCTGCCTAAAAGAGCACGTAGTTGAAAGGGTTAACACAGTCCACCTACAATTCGTGCATTGTTCGTATAAGTGAAATTAACTTTTTTTTTATCGTATTATTATATTTTTAGGGATGAACAAACTTTCCATTTTACTGCACATATTATACTTGATTGCACATTGTAGTCCTAGTGGAAAAAATCATAAATTTAGGAAATGACTTCCAGGTTTCGTTGAACCCTGGCTTTTGGAGTGTTACTAAAAAGATACAGGGTGTCCTACTGTCATCTTGCATAAAGTGCTTAATTTAAAACAAATGTCTTCAGTCGGTAACCAGTGCTTTTGTAATTTTTAGTTTTATGTTAATTTATATGAAATGTTATCCATATCTTTTTATGTTTGAAATTTTTTTAAAATATCAAATGTTATCCATGGCTTTTTCGGTGTTTAAAACACGATACAGGGTGTCCTACAGTTTCTTTCATTGAATTCTCCTCACACCCGGAAGCAACAAATGGGCCTATAAAAATAGGTAAATGTCCACGGTTTAAATGTGAAAAACCGCTATTTTTTTAGACCTGACCCACATTAGAGTTCAAACTGCCCCAGAGTGTGCACTGGCCGAATTCCTAATTGGTCTTTTCTATTTGTCGGCCATTTTACTTCCCTTAGGTAAAAAACAGAGACAAGGGTGAACTTGTTTCTCCTCCCTATGATACTTCTACAAATTTGGGAAGGGCTGCATAAAAGATTTACCAAGAACAAAAATAATGTTTTTGCATTTTTTACCCTTACCACGAAAAAAAAAATGAAAAAATTGCATTAACTTAACATCTCCTATTTTATGTCTTAGAAAAAGTTAAAAAAGAAATGGTCATTCACCTTTTGCTCTTTATTGTTGATCTGAATCAAAGTTAAATGGGATTTGGACTCACTTTTTTGTCTATTTATAAAATACTTTTTGTTTTTAGAAGGGAACTTAATTGTAAGAAAGACCACAAAAGCTTACAGAAACTGTCAGGGAACTTGTATTATGAACTTTCTTTAGAATGGCGTTAAATTCCCAACATGCCAATTAATTAGCACAAATTTTTGTAACCCTGTCACACCCATGTGACATTAACTACCTTTTCTGAATGCCCTTCAGAAAACCGTTCCGGTCACGATTTCTGTCTTGTCTATAATGCGACATAAAAATCGAAATTTCTGATAAAAAATATGGAGATTTTCTATCCTATAATGCGTGACCTAGCCAAATTTAAAGAGGATGAAAACAGATTTGTGTAAACTAGAAATAAAAGAACACTAAATGAAGCGCCGTTACGATATATAGCCACTGAACACGTGATACAAATTCAACTTCTTCCTATTTTCAGCCAAAAAAAATCCGCTGAAATGACATCAATCGCGCATGCGTAATACAATAACTATGATTTTAATTTCATCCAAGACAAGATAGAATTTGTGAAATGGACGTTTTGAATGTGTGAAAACGGAGTTTTGAATAAACTGCCAAATGCAATGTTTGTTTGTATGTTATAATGTGTGAAAACGGAAATGAAATTGATGGATTTGGTTGAAATGATCTGTAATGATAAGGTCAATAATATGGAAACATGAATGGTATTTCTGTGTGGGAATTGACCCTGAAATAGCACACCTTCATTGAATTGCTCGATTAGTGATGGAAAACGGGATAAAAAATAAGGGTTTTTTTTTTCAGGAAACTTGAAATAAGTTATAAAAAATACCGTTACCCCGTTCAAATTGTGAGATTTTCATCCTATTTCCTGGTTTTGTCTAAATGACATTTATTTGCTAACGATTTTAATCACTTACGTTTTTCAAAATGATATTCAAGGTAAAATTCTGAGTAAAAGTAATTTGCTAAAAATGAAGTTATTTTATCCAGTCATAACGCCTAATTTACCTATTTCTATAATGTACACCCATGAACATGAACTCATGTATCCAACCATGAAAGTGACTAAAATTGTAAGTGAAATGAAAATATGATATTTTGATATATTTTTGTAACTTATGAAATGCTAAAAAATGAGCATATTAAGAATATTTTTATTAAGTGTTATTTATATAAACTTTCTTTTCGTATAATCTTATCACGAATACTACATAAAAACTTAGATCTGAGAATTTGTGAAATTATCAGATTTATTCCAATATTAACCAAATTTAAGTGCCAAGTTACCCAATAAAACATGATATTCATTTGTAAATAAAATAATTTGGAAATTCCCTGGAATTCAAGTTTATATTTACCAAAATGTGTCATTAACTGCAAATCAAAACATCTTAAATTAAGTGTCCACGAAATAAGATACAAAGATGCATCTTAATTTGACCACTTTTTCAAACTTAAAATTAGCTGCATTTTGCAATAAGACGGACATTAAACAAAATAAATATCTTAATTTAAGTTAAATTCCTCAAAATGCATCGTAATGTCTTATTTCGTGATCAGTTTATAAGATGTTTTCATTTGTAGTGTAAAATATACGAAATAAGCTCCTTAATGTTTCACGAAAACTTACTGAATTTATGAGAAATTTTAACCAAAATAATTTCTAATTACAATCAGCAATTACAATGAATTAACTTTAGGGTCTAATTTAATTTAAATTTTTCCAGAATTAGATTGGGGATTTGCAATGCATTGAATAATTTGAACAACTTAAATATAAACATCTTGGACAAATTTGACATTTTTAAGAAATTAGGTTCAGGAAATTCTCAATGAACAGACGAGTAATTTCATAAAGTGATTTTAATCGTCTATATGTCTATCAAAGTTTGCTAAAACCCATAATTTAAAATAACTTTCTCCTACCTCGAAATTCTCGAGCTGCTATTATGGGTGCAAGTTGAACACAAAGCACGACGACTATGAACATGAAAAATACTAAGTGGTAACTCTTCATTGTACATCCTGAAATTAAAAAAAAAAATACACATTTGTACAAGATAGATTTAAAATCTATAAAAATACTTATAAGATTATCTTAGCTCCGAACATGGGAAATTATAGACCCAGGTCACGATTTCTATCTTGTCTTAGACGAAATAAAACATTCCTTGTAACTAAATGTGCGCATGCCATATGGATAAAATGTGTGACCTCACCAAATGGGCCAATCAATCAGAAAACTTCATCGAAAAACAAACGTTTTTGATTCCTGGAATCATATGATGCTTCATTCCTAGAAGCGATGCTCCACAATGTAAAGGTGCATCGACAATCATGTGTTTGTTTTCAGGAATTCATTCTAGAATGATTCCATTCCTGTATAGCGATGCTTTACCATGTATATAAAACAAATTCGTATATTATATTTATTTACATGTATGTCAGGTATGTTTTTAGGTCATGTCGTATAATATTATCCAAACTGTTGAATATGTAATATTTTTCAGAAATTCCAGCGTGATTTTATATTTTTAATATTAATGAAATCTTGATCAGTCGGGCGAAGATACTATAAATTAAAAGTGTCTAAGATAATACTCTCAATTATATATATAAAAAATAATGATTAAAATTAGGAGCTTGGAGGCAAAAGTGTTCAAATTAAGGAAGTTAAGCCTTCAATGAGGGCCAAACGTGATTTCAATGCCTAAATACCTGATGTTCCTCTTTCAAAATTCCCTTAATGTGATATAGCAAGTTTAGCACGAAATAGTTATTAATTCACTGGGATGATGCAGTTGCGTGAGGAATTCTTAATATTGTTGATTTAAGAAGATAATAAATTATTTTCCTCGATCAAGTAAAAAAAAAACTGATTTCCCCCCATGTCAAAGTGATCGTAAAGGAGGTAAAGTAAACATTTCTCACCTTGACCCTTCCCTAACGATTAATGCACAGTAGCCAGGAAATCAAGATTTCATTTTTTATGTTTTTTAATATTAAATTTATACTCAGCAGTTCAAGATGTGTATGTCTTATGATGTGGGTTAATGTTAAAATCTATATTGCAGCCATTGATTGGAAAAAATTATGACCAATTAAGGCACTTGGTCCTTATCATGGATCGAGGATGATATTTTAAACTTCCCTGACTTTTCCAATTTAAAAGTTTTTCCTGAAAATCCTGACAATTAAAAATTCAAAATATGCCAATAAATGTTAGTGTAAACAAAAATCCTTTTTGGATTAAAACGTGTGAAAAACATGTCGATTTTTTTAATAACTAATGATGTGATGAGTTAAAAGGGGAATTCCCCAACTTTTGGGATATGTAACTGGCTATGCGAAAAAAAATGTAATATTTATGCTATATATTTCCCTGATTTTTTTACAAAATCATGTTTTCCTGAATATTCCATAAAGTTCCACAGAAAACAACCCCGGGTGTTAGGGGAATTTCCTAAGTACTCGCGCCTCTCATTTTTTGTTATCTTAAATCGCGCAGTGTATAGGGGATTCCCCTTATTATAATGAAATGCTACGCAAATAAAATACCGGTAACATAGATGCTTGTTTCTGGTAAGATTTTGTCATTTTTAATTTATTGATACCAACGTTGATGACAATTGAACCCCAGTCTCCAATAAACACCGGGTCAATGTTCCTTACTTTTAAATAAACCATTCGAGTATTTACAATATTAGCTATTGTAAAATTTGTTCAATAAATACAGTAGGCCTATATGCATTTCATATGATAAATATACATACATGCAGGCTTCTATAATTAATAAAATCATAATTAAATTAAAAAATTCCAAGCTCAAATGTCTTTTAACTTAAACCTCAATTTTTATACTTAGTTATCACTTAATTTTAATGTTTTGTATTAACACTACAAAAATTGCACTAAAATTGTCAAAAATTATGTATAACCCATTGTTATTTTTATAACACGTGGGGGGGTCTAAACTTTAAGCCTACAAAAAATTGAACTCCATTTTTTAAAGTTGAAATACAACTTACCTTTCTTAGTTTGGTCACTTTAGGTCGTTGTATTTCCAAAGGGGTTGTTTCCTTCACTTCTTCGTCACTTCTGGAACTTATCCCATGCCATTCTTTCCAGCATCCACGTACAAAATTAAAGCACCTTCCAAGATTTTTCCAAAACTTTTCAAAACTTTTTCTCGTCGAACGTGTTTCTAAATTCAGTCAGCTGATGGCCCACCCCCTCATCGGTCTCACTTAATCCCACTCACACCCTTACGATGGCCATGGCGAGGAACCACTGATGGCCAAGCACATGTGCCTCCTAAATTTAAAGCCAAAAATTGGAGTTGAATGGTGCTGGTTTTTTATTTTTTCATCCACTCTTCAGAGGGTTGTGTTCTATAGGACGGCTGGACGAAGTAGGCTGTCCTGCGACGCTCCAGCAGTACTTGGCCCCCACAGGCATCCGAGTGAATGACCCCCACTTGATGAACTATACCCGAAAAACTCTGCTTGCCAAGTCACCAGGTAGAGCTAAGGTACAGCTAGGTACACCTGCTGGAGGAACCTGGAGGAGGTACTTGCTTCTGCAAATGTTTAAAAACCCTAGATTAAGGGCAATTGTTGCCCTAAGCCAGTTATGCCCTTCATATCATGTCCTAAGACAGTTGGAATGACGTGGCAGACTGTACAAGGGGCTAAATTTGGCATGGAACATTGAACAAGGAGATAAATTTGAAGAGGCACACCTTTGGTTTTTAAGAATTTGATAGGTTTTCGATAAAAAACACTGCCCTAAATACCTAACAACATTGGTGGATATAAATTTAGTTTAGTTTGGAAATTCCATGGAATTAAATAATTCCAGGTTTTTCCCTATAAAAAGTTATACCCTATAGAAGGTTGTATTTTGTAGAGATACATCATTATGTTTTTAATTTTTCAATAAATAAGCTTACAGTAAATATTTCATCTCGGATAAACTCTGAGTGTTGGGGGAATTCCCTTAGTACTCGCGCCTCACATTTTTTGATAGCTTAATTCGCGCAGTGTATAGGGGATTCCCCTTATTATAATAAAATATCAGGCATATAAAATAATGGTTACATAGATGCTTGTTGCTGGTAAGATTTTGTTATTTTTAATTTATTAATACCAACTTTGATGGCGATTGAACCTCGGTCTCCAATAAACCCCGGGTCAATGTTCTTTACTTTTAAATTAACCACCGGGGTTTGCAAATTCTATGGAACTACACTTGGCTCACTACATATTTGGTGTACAAATTTATGAGAAAATATGCTAAATTAAAATATGTGTTTTATGAAACATACACTTGCAAATCATTATAATGATTTGAATGTTATACTAACATTTAATCCTAAAAGTATATATTCTAGAAACTGATTTTAAATTTTATCAAATTTTCTGAAAATGATTCAAATGATAACTTAGCTAATTAATTTATAAATAAACATCAGAAATATTAATACGGAAATACGCACCATAAACCAAGTTTTTTTAAAAAAAAAAATTAGCCTACAAACCTAAAATATTTAAATGTTTTATCAAAAATTCTTGATTTCACAATACGTACACCAATTATAAGTATTAAACAATTCTTTTGAGAAAAGTCAAGCGTAAATCAGTGCAAAAGTTGAAATTGGTATGATAGCTACAACATGTATAGAAAAACAATCTCCAAAACCTGTGATATACAAGTATTCATGTACGTGCCTCTAGTATAATTGATACCACTTGCCAATTTGATTGAATTAACGTACACATAGCTTTAGGTATTTATGCAATTAAATTTTAAGGTAGCATAATTTTACTAAATGAATACGAAACTAATTAGTTCAACTGCAAATGTAAACTTTTCTTAACATATTTTAATTGGGATGATTAAACATTGTACCGGAATTAGTTGCTTGAAAAGCGGCTTTAATTACGTTATTTTGAGGTGAACCTTAAGTGGTATCTTAATTGGTGCCTTAATATTCAAGTTGTGAATCCATTAGTGCTACCCAAATTTCGGGTTAGCTTGACCCTGTAAAATGATGAGTAAATGTAGGTTATATGGAGGAGTTTAGGAAGCCAAAATGTCCGTTTGCACTATATTAATTTGTTGATGTACAGTGGTAAATTATTAAAAAAATTAACAGAAATAGAGGAATTGCGCAGGTTTCCTTTAATCTTGACGACATTGGCAGCACTGTTTTTTTTTGGTCAATGCGCATGCGTGGGAACGACGTTGCTGGGTTTGTGGCTGAGGGGAGACGACAATTTCATTAGTTTAACGTGTTACCACAACGTCTATTATGAGTATTACGACTTTTACGGCGCTTAACTTGTTGATGCGCATGCGTAATAGTGTGTTTATCGTTCTCGTTAAGATTAAAGGAAACCAGCTCAATTCCTCTATTGATGTAGGAGACTAGTTGTAAGAAATATTCATGATTTTGATAAAATTAAAAACAAATATTTGTAAGACCTCTAGTATAAAAATAATCAGGAAGTGAATTTGTAAGCATCAATTTTATCAAAACTTGAGGGGGGATGACGTAATGTTTTTTTTTTCATGAAAATATATTTTTAAAGGGGATAAAAGGTGTGTCCGTCACGGATATAAACCCTTGGCATCCTGGATTTAATTTTAGGTTCTTAGAATTATATGTTGTAACAAACTTCGATTAATCCAATCACCAATGAGCAATTGAAATCAGATTTGATTTACCCCTTAAAAACACGAAATACAGAGGGTATATAATTTTCTTTCAAACTTAAATTCCTCATGGGGTAAAATTCCAGCAATAATTTAATCACAAAGTAGGTGTAATTACTACTTTATTGAAAAAGTTAAAAACCTCAAGGGCAATATTTTTGAGCGTAATAGAACATTAAGGGAAATAGTGTTAACATGGCCAAAAAAAACCACTGAGTTCACAGAAAATGGTCAACGCTGAATTATATTTGATGATAATGTTACAAAAAAAGGTTATAAGTTGTTAAGTTTTTACCAGAACGGAATTTTGATAGCATGAAAGTGTATTGAAATGCAAGATTGAACCCGATGGGTTCGTACCCCATTACCATTCTTCCATGAAGGGGATATGTGAACTCTACATTCCTTCATAAGCATGTACTGTCATCTATTACAAATTAATGTTTATGTGTATTACTGATTTACAGTTGGTTCTCGATATAACATAAGTAGCACACAATATTGGACTTCGATTAGCCTAATATTCGAGCAATATTGATTAAATTGGCCAATTAAACCTATATTGGTCTGATAGTGGATAGCCATTTTTGGTTCAGTTACATGTACATCTCGATAATATGAGAGGACCAATATTGTGTCTAAATCTATTAAAATAGTTCCATTTATTGTAATCTATATATTGGCAATTATGGCAAAAATGTAAACATTGCAATATTGTACCAATATTAAAAAATGCTTTTTTTCCTATAATTGGACAATATTGAGAGCTTTCTGGGAACGAACGTCAAGCAGATTAGACATTCGTTCGTTATATCGAGAGCATACTGTATTTATAAAATAGGAAAATTAACATTATATATACAGTAGTAGTTTTATGCCCCTGATAAACTATAGCACTATACCTTGACTAATTTATAGGGTGGGCCAATAAAAAGTAAGCCAACTTTATAAAAATCATAAAATGGTTATTTGTTAATGGAATTTAATGAAAATTTGTACAAATATTATTGCTCTCTTTATTTTCGAATTGCCCTTGTTCACGTATCTTTTTAATGACGAGAAAAAACCATTATAAGTTTTAAAACGAAAAATTACGGTGCCAGGCAATTTTTGAAATGGTTTCCTGCTAAAGGTGCTAACTTTGAACACAAATTGAAATAGAGAATCTGTTTGTATTCTATTCAAGTACAAATGTACAAATTTTCATTAAAATTCCATTAACAAATGACCATTTAATGATATTTATAAAGTTGGCTTACTTTTTATTGACCCACCCTGTAAGATTGCAAAAGTTTTATTAACCATGAAAATATCAATTTGATGAGTATCCAGACTTCTAAAGAATTTGTACAAGTTAGTATTAACATGTAAAGAGTAACAAATAACATACAATTTTAAAAACTTTTTTTACCAATTGATCATAATAAACCTTGGGCCATTAAGCTTTATTGATTGTTATGATTGCCCCTTTGTAAGTGGCGCAACACGTTACAATAGGTCAATGGCAAGGATGATCAACCTCTGGCAATGGATAACGGAACTAGATGAGCTGGATGAGTGATGGTGGCGCCACGTGTGAGTGTACTGTGTGAGTGACCCCTTTCGCTTGAAAATTAGGATACTCATGCAAATTCGCTTGTTTTCTTTGATGGATGTGTCCAATGCCAGCTAGTGTTTTGTACGTTACTCTTCGCATTGGATGGTCGACGCCCTCTGGAGGCAGCATTCCTCAATGGCGGCCATTCTGATGCTGAAGAAAAAAGGGAGGGGGTGAACGAGCTTTTAGCTCGGATTGTTGTTCCCGGGTCACCAACTCTATGTTGAGGGGGAGTATTCATCAACAGGTGCCCTTTGGCGACAGAAATTTAATTGGAAAATGTAGGTGGCGCTGTGAATGAGACATAATTAAAAAAATGAAGGTGGGAATAACCCTCTCAAAATGGCCTTTTGATTCACTATATACATGTATGCTATTGGAATTGACCTAGATTACACTCTGAATCTCTTTGAACTCATGGTGATTCTTCAGAATCTGTTTTTAATTAATCATGATTTGACATACATGTACATGTACATGGTAATGTGTGGATCTTTTTAATATTCACCTAAATTTAGTAGATTTTTTGAAGATTATCCTAAATTTATTAGATCTTCTAAAAAATCAAATAAATTGATTTGATCTTTTGAAGACTCACCTAAATTTTTTGAGTCTTTTGAAGATTTATTTACGAAATTGTTTAACAAATAGCTGTGCAATATATCAATTATTTAACCTTTTTACAGAGGTATTACCCCTTTTTTAAACTTTTCTAAGATGGTACTGTAAAAAACTATAATGAATGTTCATTCTCAGACATCCTTTTTCTCAAATTTTGCAAATACATTTTTCTATAAAACCAATGTTAGAAAAACTAGAAGTAGTGTAGTTGTTTTTAATACATAAGGCTTTTTCACGAACTCTGCAATTCAATGATTTAAGATTTCACTTTCTGTAAATGATAATATTTATAGGAAAATGTTTATAAATTCAAGTTTATTCTCAATTGTTACAATTTTGCTTTTTTTCTAAAAAATGAAAACAATGAAATATAAAACGGATACCCAGACAGTTTATTTTGTTCCTGCATTTCACATCTGAATTGAAATCGCCAGCATCAAAAATATGTTTAAAAGAATTTTGAATAAAACGAGATTTAATGAATAAAATGCATTTTTATAAAAGTGTTTTTAGAGGTTTTCCTTACAAATAATATATTTTTTTTGTAGGATATAAAACGCAATTGTATTTTGACCTCATACCATGTTTATGGATTAAAGAAAGGCGAGGCTAGGCTTAAAAAATAAGGAAAAAAAAAAAGCTGTAGGCCTACATTTCTTTATCTCATCTTTTATAAAAAGCTAAACATAGTTAAAGGTAGCCTAAAAATTAGAGAATGTAGCATCAATGCGTGGGAGGGAGTTGAGTTTAAAAATTGAATTTTTGAACTTCACCTGAGTGTAACAAAAAGTGGCATACTTATGGGAATACCACGTACACATGTATAGAAGGTCACAAGGTGATATTACCTAAAATTGTAGCTTGATTAGTAGCATGAATAATTATTTATGATATTTTGCACCAATATTCCATTACAATTATGTTTTAGATATAATTTCAACTGATGTTATTTGAATAAAAGTGTTACTTTGAGTACCATTTGTAACTATACTGTGTTTTTAAGATTATTGATTATACAGGGTGGATCAAAAGTCAGTCCCACCCCACTTTTTCTTTAAAATCCTATAGTTATTAAAATTCTGGTAATGCTGTTAAATAGGAAATCATGTGTGCTCTATCCACTGATGTTATTAGATTTTACCTACGACCATTTTTAACGGAAACCCAAATTATAACTTTTTAGCCCTAACACTTATGACAAAATGTTATATTAGAAAAAGGAAGATAATGTTTTTATTGTATCAAAACAGGTCTTTTTGTCTGCGTTTGCAAATATTTAAAGTTGTTACAATTTAATATTTTGTCCTAAGTGTTACACCTGATTCACACCAATGTTGATGTAGAACTGATGTGGATCAAGAAAACTTTTGCGTGTTAATTCAAACAGCAGA
>JAQGCC010002559.1:0-18025 GCA_034698905.1 Xestoiulus laeticollis | reverse complement strand
GTGACCTCTGTGATCCAATCAGGGGACGGGAGTGCGTTGCACATTTCAGGTTGCGAGAGGTGAAGATCTGGGCATTAAAATTACTAGTTAGGAATAATGACTTTAGAAATCGGTTTATAGATGACGCCATCAACTTCTATTATTGAACGGTTCACTGCATGAGAAGATTCCAACAACTACTCAACAAAATTGGTAGTTTTCTACGACCCACCAGAGAATAAAATACGAATTTGATGTCATATGCCATATGCCAGTCACCATCAAAAAGCTGACTAACATCACCTGTTAGCAATATCAATGAGAATTTGAGTTGGATTATACCACCACTAGAACTCTGCAGGCAGGCTTTAAAAATTGGCACATCTAAATGCAGTGGATATTACTCCTCTATTCTTCTTCTTCAAGTTATAAAATAAAGCTTTGGAAATTGAGTTGGCACGTACAGTCAAGGCTGTCGTGTTAAATATGGCGTCTGGCAAAAAAAATAAAAAATTGCAAGCCAATATCTCATTATACTTTGCACTCGACCGCACATATAGTAAGTTGGGTTGACATAAACAAACGTCCAGTTGCTTGGAAAAAAACCTACCATAATGTATGACTTACTGTGGAAAAAGTCTCGCCCAGGAGACAGATTTAAGATCACCCAGGCAAAGAGCTTTATTTCGTTGCTAAGGCAACAATTGATTCTCCATTTATATATTCCTGGGATTCTCCTTTAAGTGTGCAAATAGAGGTCTTGCCAACACTGCCTACCTTAAAGTCTTTAGGTTAGTAATAAAAATGTTTTTCTCTAATGCATTGTAAATAATCAGAGGAGGAAATTGAGCATCGGCATTGGATACCATGGCCTGGAGAGTGTCAAATCAACAGTCGCTAATGTTAAACCAACGACAAAGTCACGATGTGAAACCATTCAGGAAACTCAAACATTTATTCTGCTGTAGGTCAAGTATGTTGTGGTGACTAAAACCCACAGGGAAAAATTTATGCAAGACATGCTTTTTGATACCGATAAATGAGACCATCATATTGAAAACCAACAAAACCACTATAAAATTGGATTACACTTACTTCGGATACTGTGAATCTAATAACAGATAATCAGGATATGCAACTAAGGAATTGGGTAACCCATTGATATTGTTCGTTAAACCATTAAGGATCGGTTGCACCAACTAAGATGAAAATTAAGGTTTACTAGCCTCAGGTTAAAATGTAACTCCATGCTAGAGCCTAGCTGTACGTATTGCACCAATTAACCCTTGATAAAATAATCCAGCCTATTATCCAGGGTTATAAAACCCATATTTAACCATGCAGAAAACATAATGGACTGAATCTTATTATAGAATATTAACCTGAGGTTAACCCTGCTTACTGGCTTGGTTAACCATTTTTTTCACCTAAGAGTTTGTCTATAAATGACATCAGGCGATTTTGGCAGATTTTTCACTCCCCCCTCAAATATGACGTCACACATCAACAATGTAAACCCCCTCACCCCTAGTGCGTGACGTCATTTATGGACGGCCCTTAACCCATGTATGTGCAAATACGCAAAGGTGGGTTAACCTAGTGTTTTACAGCAGGTTAACCCTAGGCTATTCATAACCTCTGCCAATGATCACATAGAAAGAAACGTACAATAATGCAGTAAAACTCTGGTTTTAACGCAGCAATACGTGTTGCCAGCAAACCTTTCTTCGGGTCTATTTCAGTGTCTGTGATGGCATGAAATTGCCGGTAATGAAGAAAAGCTGATGTCCAGAGTTGCGTATAAAAAGCGATGGCAACAACCCATTCGCACATCGTGAAACGGTACAGAAACAGCAGTAAGTCTAGTGCACCGCCGTTGCTGCTGCAGTTCTTCTTATAAAAATCAATATCAGGCCTACTTTCCAAAGTAGACTGCATAAAACCGAAATATCGACCCGACCATGTCTGGCTGCAGGGAATGAAAAAAGAAAGAAATGGGTGGCGCAGACATCAGCTTGGAGCTTGCAACATGCCCAAACGCCTCTTGTAGGCATAGTGCGAGACCACAATGGTGCATGTAAGCCCTTGGAGGTTCACCGAAATATGATTAAATCTCCACGGAATGGTTAGTAAGCTGCTCTTAATTTGCTAAGCTACTGCACATAAACCATCGTGCTGACCCAATTATGATATAATCGGACGCACTTCAGTGTATGGTATAACTGATTACTACCTAACTAAACCAGCTGTCCAATATCTCAGCAGATCTTGAACAGACCACGACTCAACAATACTTCCACGTCATTGGTTAATAGTGTTGCATACCAGAATAAGCCTTTTTTTCTAATTTTTTGAATTTAATTTTGGAAACTGATAGGAATAAATGAAATGTATACGAGGACCTAGCATAAGCATTCTATTATTTACTTACATTTTTGTTTATGTATATGCATATTCCATTTCATGGAAATATGTCCGTAAAGTTCATCAGACCCTCTACAATTATAAATTGTGCATTTTATTATAATTATACATATTCATTAACAAAAAATTAAGCCCCAGGCCACACCGTTTGGCTAGCCTCAAACAGGGCATCGAATTTAATTTAAATTTTTGAATTATAAAATTTGCACATTAATTACTCGTGCGAAAAATCGTTTTTAATTAAAAGCCTTGTTTGAGGCTAGCCAAACGCGCGTTTCCAGCCTATTGTGGCCTGAGGCTTAAGGCTAGCCAAACGCGCGTTTCCAGCCTAGTGTGGCCTGGGGCTTAAAACAAATAATAGAATACTTATGCTAGGTCCTCGTACATTCCATTTGTTCCTAACAGTTTCCAAAATTAAATATAAAAAAATAATTTAGAAAAAAAGGTTAGTCTAGTACGCAACCCTCTTAATGATATGCTCATGACATGATTCATGCATGACTTATTGTGAGATCACCGGGTTTTCCTCGTGTTAAATGTTAGCCAGCTTTAACGTTTCACGACGATTATCAAATTGAGTTTCTGCCAAAAAAAAAAAAGGCAATGCTGAGGTTACAGACATGTAAAGGGGATGATGTTGATACGAGGACATCGTGCGACTTTCATGGTTTGACATATACGAGGAAATCAATTCAGTCAGAAATAATGTCGACTGGCAGTGAGCATATTGGCAGCACTTGCCAGTTCTCACAAAACGATCGCCTCTGAATCATTTCTTGTTCGGTATGCATTCCCTATGAATCACTCGGTGTAAACAGTCCGAGCCAAGAAAAAGACAAGGTTTATCGATCCATTGTGATGTCTATGATTGTTTATTTAATACTACAGCACACACACATTGCTTACAAATGTCCATTATCAACTCTTTACACGCCGCACGCGACTGCCTCTCATCTCTCAAGGAATTTGAATAACCTCTGCTTCAGCTATTAACATGCTATTTGTTCATTGTGTCCACCTTTTTAATGAACCAAGATGTAAAAACTGTTTACGGGTAAAAACAGCGTAGAGCATGGCCTTAAAATGCAGCGTTTCGATTGGGCAATCGAAAATTCCCGCTATCGTGTAACCAATCGAAACGCTGCATTTCAAGTCCATGCTCTATGCTGTTTTTACCCTGACTGTCACATAGATAAAAACTATGAGAATATTATGAGCTTATGGAACATGGAACATGGAAACGAGCAATTGCAATAAATATGATCGACCCCAATATCAAAGATCCGATCTGTCTATGCAGAATCTGGCATGAGTCCCTTAATAATAAGATTTCATGAGTCTAATTAAATAGAACCTGTCTAAAGTAATACTCTTGGGGCCAGGCAAAAATAATGTATATAGACATGTTCAACTGTAAGCATGCTGCATATATATGTATATAAAGGAGTCGGTAGCCATTTTTGTTTCCTTGTTTGCAATACATTTTTGTTTTCATGTTTGATATTTGTTGCAGATATTTTAGACAGGTTCTACTGTATTATGAAATTCCGTTGTAATAAGAGCATTTTCAACAAAATTAATTTAAAATTGAGTTAACAATGGGATGTTCAATAACGTCATGATACTCATGGGCACTGGGATATCGTACAAGGCAATTTTTCGAAATACAGCAAATATCGATAACAATTGCTTTATCTAAAAAATGATGCATGAACACTAGTTTTCACAAATATTTTTGCCCCATTTATCAGACATAGTTTGTAGTTCAAAAACATCTGAAATTGCTTTCACAAATATGACCTAACTGCAAAATTGCGTATAAAACTTTTCCACATATTTTCTATCAGTCTTAACAGTTGTCATTGTCATATTTTCTCTAAAAAGTGACATACAAATAAATAAACGAATCGAAAAAACCCAAACTCTGAATGCACAGCTATTTTTCCCCCGCAGGTTCTTGAGGGTGTACAGAACAGTGATTTTTGATGTTCATATTACCCCTTGTTAAAACTGTGCTCAGAGACAGAAGCAAGATGCGTTGAATACACATGCATTAAACTCATTCTTCCTTTTTTATGCGAGATGCAATTCTGAGAATGGGGTAGATCTTACACTATGGCAACACTCTTTATTCCTATACTAATAAAAGGGAAATAAAAGTTTTCCACCCACATTCTGGGGTTGGTGGCTCCACAACAAGCTCTGCATGTAACATTTATTTCCCCTCATGTAAGAAGTAACGTATACGCAGGCATTTTAAATGTTCCTCGTTTATCAGCAGTGAAGCAAATTGATTTTCGAGTACGGATATTCTGCAAACGCTCTCGCATAAATGAACCGATTTTTTTTACACAGCGGGATCTATTAGCATGTCTCAGTGAGCATCGCATTCCTTTAAGAAGTAGAGCTAGAACCCACTTTCTAGTGGAGTAGACCTAGATAATAGCCTAGATTTCGTTAAGTCTTCGTAAAAGAGGCCCATGCAGGCCTATATTGATTAGCTGCAATGGAAGTGTTGCTGCCATTTCTGCAAATGAAACACTAAGTAGGCTATTAAGTGTACAGTGCACACGCAGTCTGTATGGCATGGATCAGACGATTTTGCAGTTCATGAAAAATACCCGAGAGTCACATTTTAAATAGATTTCCCCATTACTAGACTAATATGATCCCGTTGCAAATCGAGCCTATAAGGATATTAATGTAACGCATTAAATTAATAAACTTCACGTTATTATAGGCAATCCAAAAAGCAAACAATGAATGCAAATGATAAACCATCCTTGTATAGAGGAGAAAATTTCCAGATGCCTCCGTGCCTGTCACATCTTAATTTTATGGTGCTCAGTAATTTAAATAAAAAAAGCATGCCAATTAGTTTTAATTTGGCTCCGTATGCTGGATATGGATTTTAAGAATAGGCCTGGAAATCTACGAATTTTATAGAAGAACTTTTCAAGAGGAGTACAGTGGTGTGCAAAGTATTAGGACAAGACCAAATGTGATGCTTTAAATTTTCTAATATTAAAAAGTAACTAATACGTTTAACTATGGTATTGAGAATAATTTAAAATGTGTATTGCTTTGTACATTTATTCCTTCTGCATTCAACACTATTAAATGCCAATTTTCAGTCATTAGATAAGGTTACATACTATCAAAGGCACAACACTATTATTGTTCATATTCATTTTGCACATGTCACATAATTTGTACAACTTTTAGTTTTATAATATAGAATCGTTTATTTTGTGAACTTTTGTGTAAGGTGTATTAAAAGTCTGTTCCTCCATGTAAGCTAGCTGACTTTAAAACATTTCGATTAATTAGATAGTGCGTTCTTAATTAGTTTATAAGCGGATTAAAACACACTGAGGAAAACTTAATGTTCCTGTTTTAACTAATGCTTTTGCAATCTATATTTGCAATTGTTACTCAGTATTGAAATCACAAACACGGAAAAGTCAAGCTATTTCCGCTATTCCGCTTAGTCAAAGAGGAAGTTTTCGAATAGCTTTACAAGCCCTGCACCCTTAATTTTTTTTTAGCTTGATCATGTTGGAATTTGGGATTAATGATGTTTCAAATATATACATCGTACTCGATATTCCTAAATTTACTGATAAATACGACAAATGCCGGGTTACCGAAAAAGACAATATGCAATCAAAAAGCCCCGGTGATCATACTGTAAGCTTGACATAGTTGATGGAGTGAGAAATATTAAGGAGACATTACGGATAACAGCACATAAGAGACGATCAGTCAACGAGCGCATTGTTGCGGCACGTTTTTCAGATTGATTTTTTTTTCACGTTCAAAAAGACACGAAGCATCAATCTTGTCCCAAACTCATGCAGCAATGCCTTTAATGGGAATTCAATGGAAACATTTGACTTCCATTCTTATGGTAGATATTTTTTTTGAGGGGGAAAAAAAGTGATCCCACTAATGACTAATGGGGATACAATGCTGATGGAATGAGTCTATATACTGTGTCTAAATCCGGTCTTCCCGGTCCTCAAGACTTATAGGACGGATCGGCAGTGACAAGACTCTATAATTCAGTCAGTAGGAATTAGTTGGGGTCAGTTAAGGCCATCAGGGGCAGCGTTGACATAATACCATGCAATATACTGTATAAACTGTATCCATCACCTCCATCAAACAGACTAACGCCTCCTTCTATTGTAAAGAGATAATGAGGGTGGATTTTCAACGTCTTTGAGGCAGAATTCTGCATTGTATGCCAGACGTAATCGTCAACATTAATAACGAAACACTCAATTCCTCCTCACTGCAGGCCTCCTTTGGAATAACATTAGGCAACCATAATGAAAATACAATGCTACCCTCAAATACAATTAAGCACTCAAAGCCAAAAATACGGTTTTGGAAACTAGATGTATAACGGTTTAGCATCCCCTCCTCTGTGACTTTTACATTTCATTTCTAAGATGGCCTAGTCCTTTTATTCCAAACTTTCATTATTTTTTCAAGATGGCCTCTTTTGGAGCAACAATAGGAGGCCATAATGGAAATCAATATTTCCATCAATGTTCCTTTCGTCCTAAACCAGATCTTATAGAAAGAACGGTGATAGAATACGGGCCGTAAACCAAGGCAATATAAATGCATCACTGTACATGTACCTTACATCGTATTAAACATATCGCTGCCATGCATCTTGCATTTTTATACTTTGTACAGAATTTTTGTACAGTAAAATCTGGTAATGTGACCACCACTGCATAGTGACCACTTAATAAATTAGTTTTGTTACATACATGTATGATTTCATTCTTAAAAATTCTTTGTATAATGACCCCGTATACAGTCACCGAATTTTGCCATTTTTTGGGGGGTCACCTTTAGCAGGTTTTGTTATATTTACAGTGTAATATCCCATATTTAGTTTAATATACGATGAATTTTATTTTATTTTACGGCGATAGAATACGAGTCGTAAACCAAGGCGGTATAAATGCATCACTGTACATGTACTATACATCGTATTAAACATATCGCTGTCATGCATCTTGCATTTTTTTTACTTCGTATATGTACTCTTATTACAGTAAAATAAAACCTTATAAAGTGACCACCACCTCATAGTGACCACTAAATAAATTACTTTTGTTACACATGAATGATTTCATTCTTAAAATTCTCTGTATAATAACCCTGTATACAGTGGCCATTTTTGGGTGGTCACCTTTAGTAGGTTTTATTGTATTTGCAGTGTAATATTCCATATTTAGTTTAATATACTAAGATTTTTTATTTTATTCTACACTACCATGACTATCGTTTCCCTGCATTGCACGATTGTTAGTGGAGTTTGCCATTATACAGGCGCCAGCATACTAATCGCTGCAAAATTTCCCACGTCTACCAATGCAAGTGGCTATAGCTCTAAATAGTTGCCACGTGCCATCTAATTAAACGAGATTAATGGTGTCGTCCATTTTTCCACTATTTTCCAACCTAAATTTTGATCATTGTTGGGATCGAAGGTCTTGTACAGCCTATACAATCGCTCTCACCATCTCTCGATTTCGCAGAAAACGACATCTCTTATACTACTATAAGACATAAATAGCGAAATAACGCCATGCAGTTTCTAATGGCTCGTTTCATTGTATATTTTGCGAGCTTTCTGGTTATTAAAACGTTTTATGACGCCAAATAAACCCGCTTGATAGAGTAGGCAAGTATCCAAGGGATGTGCTGTAGACGTGCAATCGATAGACCAGATAGAACAACTTTAGTCCTTAATTCATTTAGCAATTGCACCTTGGAGGGCAACCCGTCAAGTGAAATTTAGTTTTGAAATCGTAATGAAGGCAAAGCATTGAATTTGGTCAAAATCTATAATCGTGCGATTTCGAGATAACTATGGCCGTCTATCTGGCGCCATAAGTTAACACGCACACCGGGAATTCACATTTCTACAGACGTCTGAAAACCATCGCTTTTATCACGATTAAATAAACATGAATGGTTACAATTATGATTTTTTTTTTCGGCACAGACCTGTATTCATTCACGAGGGGCATAATGGGCCTCGGGGCGGAATTACTTATGTACGATCGTATTAATAATTCGCACCAGGCAGACTGGCGGCACCAAATAAAAAGGTTTTATTGCATGTGCATGATCAATTTATTGACGAAATTTTGGATTTAATCTAGCTTTAGGCCAATGAGTTGCACTTGGCATCCCGCAATGAAGAGTCACAATGCTGTTAGGAACCATATGTTACTTCCGAAATGGCTATGGTATCGTAATAAGTCTCCCTTCTTAGCTTTGGACCACGATGATAGCCATCACCCCAACTTAATTGGTATAAGTCAGACGGTCTGGTGTTCACCAAAGCATTTCCTGGTGCAAATTTGTTAAAACTTTGCTACATGTGTATAACAAAAATAGAAGTACTGTGAGATGGGCAGGTGTTTAATACTCCTGTATTAATAGGTTTTATTTTTCCATACATGATGTAAACAAACATTTTTATTCAAAGGTTAGAGGGAAAAATTTTTTCTATGAACTAGACTCTGGATAGCTGGTTAAAATTGTCAAATGTTTTGGTGACAAACACTATTCTGTATTATCAAGTGTTGACAAAATATTTAATAATGATCAACAAGCGTCATTTTTAATTTAATTGAATTAATATGTCAAACTAACTGGGTCATAATTTCTCTATTGAACGTTCAAATGGTTGTCTGCTATATTGACCTACACATGTACTGAAAACGCATTTTGTCGCCTTCCCAGGCCCGAACTAAATGCCTATAGCTTATCTTATTGCATGCGAGAATCCGGGAAAATCGATAATCCAAATTGAAGCAAATGACATGAGTTGCTATGCCAACCACGGTGGATGTAAATGTAGTGGAACGAAACCACCGCAGAAATGTGTTATTTTACCCTTTCTTGCTATAGCGATCTACGAGTTCATATTAAGTGATGTTAGACTTTATGAGCTACTACCTGGAAATAAAGGTAGATTTACGAATGGCAACGTCGCCAACACCCTTATCAAATGCAATAAAATTTGCATGTTTATATTTTAAAACCAAAATGTCAAAAGCCATACTATATGCAGTCCATTTCTAAACGTTATATCGAGCTGCAGCAGCTATAGACAAGGTTCCTTCAGCAATGCAGGCAGTAAAATAACATTTCAAAAACCATGTAATACTAGTTCTTCATACAAGGTAACCACCATAACTTTAGTACAATGCTGTGATATTGAAAAGCTGAAATCAAATCGCATGCATTTTTGCAAATTCATCACTAAATTTGCTCCAACTCCCCAATGAATAGAAGTTTCCATCAAGTCATATTTAACAATGTTACATAAATGTCACAATAATCGATGCATTGTAGCATGGAAGAAAAATGGTTTTCAAGGGACATATCCTAAATACTTTACTACAATTTGTAGCATATGCAGAAACATCACGGAAATATGTGTGATGTCGCATACCATGCTCTTCCCGTTTATTGAAGTATTAAATTAACGTATAGGCACATTCGTTGCAAGAGGTTGTTTTGCCAAACTAGATACCAGAGGCCCACTTCCGGAAAAAAATCATTACTAAACCCTTTCATAAACCTATGATGCAAGGTGCTTATGAATTTTTGATGTTCTTATGGCACCGGTAGTTAAGTTTACCTCGCTCTATATGGATGGTCCTGTTATTATTTCCTTGTTGGAAAACATTGCATGAGTGTCAATTTGCACGCCATCATGATGCCATCAATGGCGTCTGGAGGGAACGGCATGCATGTAGCCTAGCCAAGAAAATATGGGTAGGAGACAACGTACCTTTTCAGCCTCATGAATTTCAGATGAATTAACACGAATGGGGTATTGCTTTTATTATGGAAAGCTTATTATGAAAGCAGATAGTAGCGCTCACCAACAAAAACATATGAATTATTAAAGTGCGCGTGGTGTCTGCTTTCAATTCAAATTGGCTCGAAAATTATATACCTTGTTGTCCGTTCAGCAATGCTGAATTCCTTTTTACTACCTGCATGGGCATCGCCATAAATATCTAAATAAAATTTCATATAATGCATTCTGATTTCAAACGAGCACAGGTCACCATGGAGCAGCTAGACATTGTGCAAATCGTTAAAAAAAAAGATTGAGGAAGTCCATTGATGGCACAGTATAGTTAATATACCTGAGTAGTATTGGCAGTAAGACAAACCGATGACCAGATCACTGGATTTTCCACATACGTGTGCTTAATCGA
Source organism: Xestoiulus laeticollis (assembly GCA_034698905.1). Classification (NCBI taxonomy): domain Eukaryota; kingdom Metazoa; phylum Arthropoda; class Diplopoda; order Julida; family Julidae; genus Xestoiulus; species Xestoiulus laeticollis. The sequence continues at coordinate 7,349 of JAQGCC010002559.1, read as the reverse complement.
TCGAAACTGCATGACCAATCTAGGTCTATCATCCAGCTCCCATGCATGACTAACCCCCAGGCCATGCTAGGCAGAAAACGCGCGTTTGGCTAGCCTCAACAAAGGCTTTTAATTAAAAAAGAATTTTCGCACTAGATATTAATGTGCAAATTTTATAATTCTAGAATTTAAATCGATGCCCTGTTTGAGGCTAGCCAAACGCGCGTTAACAGTCTAGTGTGGCCTGGGGCAACAGTTCTTTGAACAGCATCCCTGGAGTAGCACCAAATGGATTGCTATATAGGTTGCACGTATTTAGAACCCTGGCTAATGATATGCATGCAGAGTGTATGGCTGGGGTAATTTATTAGATGTCGGGTAAACAGCACGCAAGCAGCTACCCCTTTCACAATTTAATTATCGGTGCACTACACATGCATATCGATTCCATGGGACACGCCTTGCAGTGCTGAAATTTTTTTTTAATTAAAAGGGTATAAATGTCATGCTTTGACGTCAGCTGAACATGATCCGATATTACCGACTTGGGTTTATGCAATGTTTAACTTCAACTCCAGTTCCAAACAATGTGGAGCATGTTTTGAATAACCTGTATTCTGAAACCCATTGACATTCACATAGTAAGAATTCGAAAATATGCATGGCCTTGATATCTTTAGCACATTTTCTTCTTACGTTTCACCTTTAGTTAATGCAACTGCTGTAGTGATTATGCCCTCCATTCTTATGGTCTTTACCATAATCGTATACATTACATGATAAAACGCTGGAATTTATTCTAAAAATAGTCAAAACTTAAATTTTAACTGCACTTTGTTACGGGCTTATCATTCTCCTTTTTTTCAAGGCTTTTTTTTATAATACAACAAATTAAGGAAAGCAGTTGCAATTAATGACGTCAGGAATTTCCTGTTTTGTATGCAGAGCATCATTTTGAAACTAATCCAAATCAGTCAGTATCATCAAGTTTTTATACTGCATTTCATTAACCCACCGCACCTTTGTTTTTTTAATGATAGATTTCACGTTTGCACGCGGAAGAAGAACTGGAAAATCCATGTGAGAACTTTAACTAATTTACTCCTTTACAAGATTCATATGGCTGAACCTGCCATACATGTACTTCAAGAAACCATTTACATGTACATTTACAAACGTGCAACAAATAAAACATAACAATATGGCGTGTAATTGTGATGCATATACTCATTGGATTAAAAAAACAATCTTCAGGTTTTTAATAATTAGCCTCTATATTCCTAGTCACGATAAATACGTGAAAATCTCTAATAAACCCTGGATATGTAATACATGTATTTCTCACGTCAAGCGGAATATGCATATACTCATTGGATTAAAAAAACAATCTTCAGGTTTTTAATAATTAGCCTCTATATTCCTAGTCACGATAAATACGCGAAAATCTCTAATAAACCCTGGATATGTAATACATGTATTTCTCGCGTCAAGCGGAAAAACATAAGCACCGTTTATATAGCAAAGCCTAACATACTCTATGATGATTTATTAGGTAAAACGAAAGAAATCCAGATATTCATATTTTTTTTTTATATTTCTAATTCAAATTACTGAGTAAGCATTGGCTTTTACAGGGATCGAGCAATTGCAAAAAAATCTGAATTTAATGTGGACGGTAATAAATAGCATTCTTTGATATTTCCCTATGCAAAAGGAATTTATAATTAAATTCGGTAAGATATGTAGTCATCAGTTATTTAATTATATGTGGAGGATATTTTTTATATTTTACGTAAATATGAAATCTGAAGCCTTGATGAAGCTTTCCCAGGATTGCTGCACAATCTGACGTATACAACAAGTATAAACCCAGTGCAAAATATGCTTCTCAATCGACCAATAATTATTTTTCTATGAGAAACCTTCTAAAAGGAGGTCACGTTGATAAGAATCTTACAAAATTTCACAATAGGAAGCCCTCACGAGTGCATACTTATTAAAAAAAAAAGTATAACCAGACTTACCAGCATCATCTTCCACGCAAGCCATCCTTACTCCCTATCACACAAGCTATAGACGACAAATGCAATAGGGATTCGCATCCCTGTTGCAAAGCACAAAAGAGCGTTCATAAATTCCGTCCGATGAGTGCCACAATCTAGCCTCTATGACGGGTGGAAATTCAAAAAACTGAATAATGAAAACAGGTTGGAAAAATAGATTTTTCCTAATAAATTCTAATAATTGCTATATTTAAATTCGTCCTTCGGTTAATTGCTTCAAGGCGAAATTTAATATGGAGTTCGAAACTATTTTTGCTCAGCATGTTAATTATCCTGTTATTTCAAGAACTCTTGTTTCTACACAAATTGCACGAGCTTTTTTTATAACAACTTTTGGTTTTCGAAATTGAAATGAGTATAATTTTGAAAGGAACTCGAATAAACTTGAGTTTCGAGTTCATGGTATTTCGAACCCAAAGAAGTTTTTTGCCTGTTTGAAAATTCCATAGTAAATAAAATTTAAAAAAAAATTCTATAAATTTCATTGATTTCTATCATTCTACTGACTTTTAACTGATTTACAATAAATTAAAACAGTTTAAAACAATAGAATTTATCTAGGATCCTATTGTTAACATTAGAAACCAATGGGTCAAATAATAATATATATTCTCACCAGGGATCCATGATCTCGAGGGACCAAACCTAATCTAACTAAAGGGATCATGGTAAGGGTAGAATGTACATACTGTATATATTCTACAGTACATGTAAGCCCTAGCTGGTAGAAAAAACTGCAAAAAAATTAAGGTTTTTTATTGTTGAACCGTTTTAAATTTATTGTCCAATGATCAAGCTAATACATTCTATGATCCAGTTAATGCAATTTAATAAGTCAATAAAATGATAGAAGCCAGTAAAACCAAAAGAATTTCTCTGTTGTTACCTATGGGGCTTTAGACCAGGGTGATCACTTCATGGATAAAATAATATAATGTACAGTGAACATGTACAAATAAACGATATTAGGAATGCATTTGATATTTAAATTTCGTGTTTTACCATTAATGAGTAATTGGAAACCTTTTAATACACTGTGCATGTCATTGGTCAAGATTGTATAAATTGCATGTTGACGATCATCATTGGTATGATCTTGGTTGATGGTATTATATAAAATCTCGATATTTCCGCCGCAAAATTTTCACTTTTTAACCAAAACTTCATTGTTACAAACTCATTATAGAAAAGCCAGATTATAGAAAGGCATACGAGTAAAAGGTAAGGGTCACCCATAAAATAGCTTTGCGTTTTTCCCACTACAGTGTACATGTAACGCCATCTTCACGCAAATTTTCGAACCATATCTAGCCCTAATTGAAGCCTCGTGACACCAGCGTAGAGAAATACTCGAATTATCTGTTTTCAGGGTTAGATGAAAGTATAAATGGGCGTCTTTTAATTTATTTTACTTTTGAACACAACTACTAAGATCACTGTTGTTTTTTTAAAAGACATTAACATTCAGTTTTAACCTCGTACAGTACAGTAACATTTCTGCTATCAATCATGAAGAAGAAGGTAATGATACACATGAATATATTTACAGCGGACTTGTTTTTAAATCTGCAATTTAGAATTCTCTTATAAGATTGAATCATTGTATCGATAACAAAATGTATATCGGAAAACAACACATTGCGCAATTCCCATTTGGAGCCCCATGTCTGCGTTGGCATGGTGGTTAACTCTCTAAAGTTTGTATAGGCATGCACATTTGCAGAAAAATCCAGATAGTCTTCTTTTAGAACGAATATATAGGTCAATTAAAATTCTATTGGTCTAGCTTATTTAGTAATTGAAGCAACCATTTCAGTGCACCAGAAGCACATTAAAACCTATTGATGTCTTAACTTCCAACGTCTTATACATGAAACCAAAGCCAATTAACTTCCACAAAAGTTTAAGACCGATTAAAAACTGGCATTAAACAATTTTCATTTCCTGTGCAAGTTTATGCAGAGGATGGTTTTGTATCAGTATATAATTTTTACTATTTCAGCAACATTTTTATAAGCACCTTCGTGGTGTTCGTACTTCGAAGCTCACAAAGTTTGGACAGTAAATTTAGCCCATGTGCAGCTGGCAATTTAATTAGAAGACAGTCATCTCTACTTTTTGATATCATATTTGCTACATATAGCTTCATTGCATATATTTTTTTCATCGGGAAATCAGTTTATTGCAATCATAGTGAAGGTTTAGAAATATCGAGTGTTTATAAGGGCTGTTTCTAGGATTAACTTTCAAATATGCGCAAGGTTAAGTGCGAAATGCAATCATTGGATTTTGCAAAGTCTTTAATCTTCAATCTGTCTTAAATTTGTGTCGTGTATTGCTGATGTATCATAATTTTCTAATTTTAGGTTTTGTTAATGGGAAAAAGTGGGTCAGGAAAGACCAGCATGAGATCCATCATATTTGCAAATTACATTGCGAGGGATACCAGACGACTTGGAGCAACTAGTGCGTATATCATGACATACCAAAATATGTTAAGGCAGATTTTCTGCTTTCAATTCATTAAAACATTTGATTTTCAGTCGATGTGGAGCATTCACACGTGCGTTTTCTTGGCAATTTGGTTCTGAATCTGTGGGACTGCGGCGGGTATGAAAAAATTGTTATTGAAGCTTGTGTATTATGAATTTCTCAATTATTAATGTTTGCATTCAATTTTTTGCACAGACAAGAGGCGTTCATGGAAAACTACTTTGCTAGTCAGAGAGATAACATTTTCCGTAATGTGGAAGTACTTATATATGTGTTCGACGTGGAAAGTCGGGAATTAGAAAAGGACATTCATTACTACCAGTCATGCCTAGAAGCCATCATTCAGAACTCTCCAGAAGCAAAGATATTTTGCTTGGTGCACAAAATGGATCTTGTGCAAGAGGATCAGAGAGATTTAGTAATTATTTTTTTAACTTTATCAGCATTGCTTGTTGAAAAGGAAAATGCAACTCATGAATTCTACCTCAACAATATTAGATTTTTAAAGAAAGGGAAGAAGATCTTAAAAGATTATCCAAACCATTAGATTGCACTTGCTTTAGGACATCAATTTGGGATGAAACATTATACAAGGTACTTTTATTAAAATCTAATCATTTTTCTCCTCTAGAATGCAGGAATAAATTAAAGGGAGATTCGCGTTTCATTTTTCATATATAGGCTTGGTCATCTATTGTTTATATGCTCATTCCAAATGTGCACGAGCTGGAAACTAACTTACAGAACTTTGCAACTATCATTGATGCTGATGAAGTATTGTTGTTCGAGAGAGCCACGTTTTTGGTTAGTGTTATTCCTAATAAACAAATTTATCTTCAGATGCCGAAAATTTCAGCCCAGACTCTTGCATTCTTTTTCTTAATAATTATATAGTTCAGATTTCAGTGTGGTGAACATGCAACTTTTTCTTTTAGGTTATATCACACTGCCAGCGAAAACCACATAGAGATGTTCATAGATTTGAGAAAGTGAGCAATATCATTAAGCAGTTCAAGCTTAGTTGCAGGTAATATAGAAATATAGAATTTAAATGACTAAATTCTCAGGTTTACTAGAAATCCTTAATTGTAAAATTTCATTTCAAATATCGGTTTTTACATTGAAATATCAGTGACAATTTTTATCTGGTTTTGCTTATAAATTAAACTGATGAAATTCCTGCACTTCCTATCATTTATTGGATTTTCCTTATGAAATATATAGAACATCTATAAAGAAGTGCATTTATCAAGGATTAGTTTGTTTTCAGATAAGTTTTGTCAACTTGCAGAGTGCAGTTTCCGCCTCTTTCATATTATTGTCTGCATGTTAATGTCTTAAGTCATGACTGGATATTTTTTTTTGTCTTTCTTTTTTTTCAATGACCCGATGACAATGATAGCAAACTGGCTGCTCATTTCCAAAGCATGGAAGTGAGAAATTCTAATTTTGCTGCATTTATCGATGTCTTCACCTCCAATACTTATGTTATGGTCATTATTTCTGATCCGAGCATCCGTAAGTAATCTTTTTTCTTAAACGTTTTAACTTAGTTTGCTCAAAAATGAACTCGTTTACTCTTTCGTATCTCAGCATCTGCAGCTACCTTGATTAACATTCGTAATGCCAGAAAACACTTTGAGAAGTTGGAAAAAGTTAATCAGGTGCAAGCACAGTTGGGCCAACGATGAATATCTGCTGGACACTGAAAAGAAACTACCTTGAATCTTGCCATGTTCAACCAGATCATTCAGATATGTTTCTTGTGCATATGTTGTATTTTAATGACTTTGCATTATTTTTATATGTTCAGTGTTTATAGCTCATTTGAATACCTTATGTTTTAAAATTGTACATGTGCACATGTAGCAAACAAATAAATATACAATTTTGTCATTTATTACAAGGTTTTTTTATTGAACCAGTTGATAAATTAAGAAAATATATGTAGTCTCTTATGCACATTGCTGATTGGTGAATGGGTTATGCACCTGCCTCTCCCTCCAAAGATACTGCGGGATTTGCTCCCCCTTTGAGGTACTAGATGGGAATTTTTTTTGAAGGGGCAATATGTTGACCCCTTTTGCTCTGCATGTTAATGACACCCCCAGGGGCCATTAAAATATGTATGGTGATTTTGGCAGAATTTATAAGCCCTCTCCTTCCTTTAGTATTGTTTGGACATTCCAGACTGGAATTATTTTTTTTTAAATTATTTTTCTATTAATATCGTTCTATATTTATTGAAATTATGGAGAAATTTCACAAATTTCTGCTGCATATAGGCACATGTGCATCCATGTACTATATTGCACGAAATTTGATAAAAAAACGAGAATTTTCGCTCCCTCGACTCGCTATTACATGCATATAATTTTAGGGGTATTTTTTTCAGGACGTCCGTATATATTGTCACCTCCCAGATGACCAGACGTCCTTTGTGGATGGCCCGAAATAAAAATTGCCGGTAGGTGTAGGAGCTAGCCCATTCCCCATATAGTAAAACAAACAAAACAAATGTATACCAATTTTTTAGCAAATTTTGTGTGTACATGTACAAGGTGTTTGTAAATTTGAATGTGGCGCTCTGATACTTTTTTACACATTTTGAACGTAGGATACAGAATTATACCAATAATATGTAGTGTGCCACTCTGTTTATAGCAAGTGCCCATTTTAATGTTGTATTTGTATCATAGATGGCGTCACTAGCATTTCTATTCTGATTTGCATCTAGTGTCACGACGAAATTCTTCTACATACAAAAAACTTCTACATAGGTATATGGCGCATGCGCGACCGGCAAATGAGTTA
>JAQGCC010002558.1:0-18030 GCA_034698905.1 Xestoiulus laeticollis | reverse complement strand
GTATTGGGTAAACCCTTATAACTTCAAAAGTCGTTTAAGACAAATTCTTTCCACTATATGTCATATCTGAATGTGTCACGTCATATCTGATTTTCGATAATATTTACGTTCACAAAGTCCTCGCAAATCAATGGCATTAAAAATTCGTATAATAAAATACAAATAAATATTGCCAATTTATTACCGTTTACAAAAAAATTAGTTGCTTGAAATTTCAGATTACAAAGGTGTTGTTTCGTCATTTTATTTGATTAGATTTCATTTTTTTTTAAAGATTTGCCTGGATATAGGGCCTATAGGCAAATCTTTAAAAAAATTGAAATTTAATCAAATAAAATGACTAAATTTTACATATGATATCAGGCCATTGAGTTCTTGTAACCCAATGACCCAAGGTGTCCCAATTATCCCGAATCCAATGTAATTTAAATTTTTAAAACCACTTTTTTGTATAACTCTTTGATATTTTGTATATTTTAGATAATTTAATTTTCACAGTAAAACGTTACCAAAATTCACTTTTTTTATTACAGTAATGAGGTTTTTACCAGGAATTTCATTTTCTATCAAATTTCTCAATAAACCCAAAAGTAACCAATTATTTTCCTTGTATTCTTCATAACTTCGTAAGTTCAATTTTAAGTATGTAACATTATAATTTTTGTGTATATAATTGGTCGAATAATCTTCCTTGTATATTATAATTATTATTATACTATTATTTTGAATAGAATTGTTCAAAATTATACAAGTACAATTTATACATGTATACAAAAGTCTAATTCAATTTACAGTATATAATGTTTGCTAATTTATGTGGGGAAATACATACTAATATAATTAATTTGAATAACATGATAAAATATAAAAGTCAGACTATAGAAGGCTATTCTTATACATAGAAGAAGCTATACATGTATACAACACCATGTGCAAAAGCAAAACTACATATTGTTACAATGCTTACTGTTCTAAATACATTATGATTAAATTATGTCTTCCATATATAATATCGGTTGCAATCTGCATACTATGTAGGATAAAATGATGTTCCAGGGCGTTTATACGGACAAATTGCGTTGATTTGTAATGCGTGCTAGTTAAAGCCGTGTATATCGCGTTTATTTATCGTTTTCCAGGCCATGTAGGACACCTATATTTCTTCTTATATGTTCATTATTTAATTGTCATAATTAAAGAGATTAGGGAAACGCCCGAATTTGTGGCCAGAAATATATGTCAGATATGGAGAAACGAGCCTATAGGGTGCATTATTTTCATTCGCACACAATAAGGAACATGGTAAATTGGCAAAATATGTCAACACGTCAATTATAAATAATTACAGGAAATTGTAGCAGCCACTGGCCAAAACCTACTATTCTGGATAACCTGAACCTGAAGATGGCGCTGATTAACGCGCTTTATAAATTAAAATGAAAAATTACTGCAATGATTTATATGGCTGAAATATTATACATGTAACTCTTAAGAGACAATTAACATTTCCATGCATATTCCCCAATTTATGAGTAATCATACAAGTATAAAAGTACTGTAAATATTCTGTGAATATGCAATTTGTACTAAAAATAATAAGCAATTATTTCAAAATGTACATTGATATACAATTTGATCTCACAAAAATCTTTAAAAAAAATTGGTTTAGTGAATACATGTACATATTTATGTTATTAATGTGCATAGGGCGTTTTCGAATAAACATTTAGATTTAAAATTTATATACATATAAGGTAAATATATATCATGAATATACAAGTTTATATGTGTATATACTATTATTCTAAATTATACCATGCAGTTTCTTTGAATAAACGAAAATATAGTGCTTCTCAAAAATTTGAAAAAATGGATTACTTTAGGGAAAATTGTATTCCTAATCCGAACATTAATATATAACGCACAAAATGCTTTGAAATAAACATTTAGATTCGACTGTTTAATGATAAAAAACGAAGAATGAAACCATAAAAATTAATTTCATTCTGACGTAAAACGATGAAATAAATGTTCCCCCTATATATAAGGTCTCAAAAAGTCCACATTTGATACAAGTAAGCATTTACCATATTGCCATTGATTGAAATATAGCTGTAAAAGCCACATTAGACGATATAAAAGCCGCTGTATAGTTGCACCAACGATTCTCATAAACACCGTGCTATTTTTAATAAGGCCCATTGAGCGCAATGAAGATATTGTATATAAACACGTGGCAATAATGGCAAGCTGGGAAAAATAGAAAAAAGCTGTTTCTTCTCCCTTTCATAAATATATTTAGCATTTGGGTTGTCAACCTTTTCTGCTTAAGGTCGAAACAATGTTAAAATTGACGGTTCGCAACCCTATTCCAGGCATTATGCATGGCAGGCACACACATCAGCCATTGCAATTGCACGCAATGGGGTCTCCATGGCAATATTGATTGCAATTTTACCAGATAACTACAATTTCCTCGTCTTTTATATCCCCCTGCTGCTCCCTAAAACCCCCTCATCCTCCCTCGCCTTCTTACTTCTATATATTAATCGATATTCCAATGAAAGTGCTAAGCCAGCACGAGAGCCTGCTTTATAACGTTATACAGAACCACATCTATTAGGCTTTATTTTTGAAAAAAATGCAGTTGGATTCAATGATGTTGGTGCAACTCGCTTGTTTTCTTCAATTAGATATGTAATGGCGCTGGAGGACCTAAGATTATGAACCATGGTAATCTAACTAGTCTGTATAGTTGCAGGGGATGATAAAATAGATTGCAGTTTAAATGACATGTTTTCAAATGTTTTGTAATTACTATTATATCGGGGTGTACTATCCAATTTTGGGAGAACATTCAAGGATTTTAAGAATCATACCTTACATTTTCAAGGATCACCTCCTATGACCAGTAACCACTATAGTTTTACATATAGGGACCTATACAATTTTCTAGATTTATAGGTCTAAAAATTGTAAAATACAAATACAGTAAAATTTGCTAAAGGTGACTATACTCAAAAAATGGCCAAATTCGGTCACTGTATACAGGTGCACGACCACTATACAGAGAAGTTGTATGGATGAAAACATACATGATTGCACTAAAACCAATTTATGAAAAGTGCTCACTATACAGAGATCGGCACTTTACCAGGTTTCAATGTACATGTATTATAATAATTAGATGTAATAATACATAAATGTATGTAATGTAAAAATTATATACAAATTGACATATTATAAAAATATTTTATAATTTTTTTATAGATTTTAAAATTACTTTATAAAATCTCGTCGTGTATATCAGAAATTCATGAAATTTTTGTAGAAATTTACAGTATATACATTATACAAGCTTGCACGCATTTATAATGGTAGTAGCCTATGTGTTTAAAAATTATAGTATACATGTATGCAACCAAAATTTCGTGTTTAAAAGTGGAAATTTTGGTCCATGTTTATAGGGAAAAATTACATAAAACGATATTATCATGTAATTTACTCAAACGTAAGTAATTTTTTTGATAATAGGTTTGAAATACTGTTTATAAACGTTTTTTGATTAAAGCATATTTTAATCGTTTTAAAATTTCCGAATTTACAATCTAACTTTAAAATGAGAATGAAATTTTGAGAAATTTTTATCAAAATCTTTTTTCTTAAAGTATTTCATTAATAATTACTAATCCAAGGTACGCAATTAAGTGCCCAAAATGTAAAAGAAGAATTCCAATTTTCAGGTAGCGTAATTTAAAATGAAATATTCAAATAATTAAAACGGAAATTTTGATAAGTGTAGAGTGCACTGATTAATTTACAAACACATGTTCATCAACTTTATATCATATTTAAAGCACGACTATAATTTTGTTGTTATATAGAGGGGAAATTTCTTAGAATAGATATTGAATAAGACAGGTCTCTACCCCGGTACCCCCCTTGACGTATTATGCTCAATTTGAAGTACATGTATATATATATATATATATATATATATTTTTTTTTTTTTGAATTATTCTCATTTTAATTTTGGCTGTATCTTTTCCATGTCTGACATTTTTGATTATAGCAACAATATAATCGTCTATAATGCTTTCATGATTTAATGAGTCAGATTTATGTTCCTCCTATACATTAACAAAATGCAGGTTCTTGTAATTGGAAACATGAATAATTCAGAAAATGTAACCTACAAAAAAGTGCTAGACCTATTTCGTCGTATGGAAATGATAAAAAGGAAAAGCTTACTCATAATATGTAGATGTATACACACTCCCATTGCGAAGCTGCTTTTTCATTTTGTTCCAATAACAATTATTGGGACAATGATATACGCAAATAAGCACTCTTTATCAATGGTGATTCATTTTTCTCATATATGCTACTTGTCCTAAATAAATATTATTTATGGAAATGGATTTCCCAAATTGATGGACCAGAACGCAAATAATAGATGGCAGCACTAAAGCACGCGATTTTTTTACATCGTGTTCATATATTGACTTTAGATGAAATTATGATGTCGTGCAGATTTTAATATAATTTTGTGGTATGAAATCAATACTTGAACATAATATAAAATGCTTACGTGGCTTCTACCACTTGGTCTAATTGTCATGGTACACAGTGTGACCACTGTCATATCATCCAAAATATTCATTTACAAATTCAAACAATGTTTCTTTGCTGAATTAATTTTGATTTTAATTAGAGACATTTTTCCCCACATTCAAATGTTACATCTTTATTATAAAATCACACGTGGAAAAATATATATAAAGTATAATATATAAAAAGTATTTAGCTTATACGGTACGATAAATACAACTTATTTTCATTAAATATGTAAATAAGGAATTAATGAAAAATTAAAAATTTGATATTTTAAAAATATTTGAAAGTATTTTACACTTAGCGTATTATTGGGGCCACATTTAAAAAATATATATATATATATACTTGAAGATGTAATTTAGTAATAATAAGTATAAATTATTCATGTTTTCGATATTTTATTAAATCAAATTACATATACACCTGTAATATAATATTGGAATCATTTTCACATTAATGTTTAAAAATATATATTTTTCGATAGATATGTAGGCCTACATTAATATCTTATAAAACTGAAATATTGCAAATGTTTTTTAGATGACTGTATTTTTTATAAAAAAGCTACATGTGACATCGGGACAATACAAATATTAGGCCAAAATAATATAATTTAGGTTATAATTTATAATATAATTTGGGTTATTTTTATTATATCGTGTTCAACAATTTTAAATTGCCTAATTGTCCAAAACTATAAATAATAACATACAATGTATCTAAATTAATACATGTGATATTACTTTTCAATATGTTTGTTGCCATTTTAAAACCTCGTGAAATTCACTTTCTTATCAATGCATTTTTTTCACCCAAATTTATGTCCAAAATAGTTTTTCGGTTGGCAAATTGTGCCACGAAACAGAAACGTTTACTTTTATTTGTCCACGATTTAAAATTGTTTTCGATTGACTCGTTTTTCAGCCACCTGCATGAGTCTAAATAACAGCACGAATTAGTCATAAAAATATTTAGCTTACTTAGAATAGCGCCATGAAAAGTGTACAAGTCCTGACCCTATGTAATCTCACCTGTCTCATTTATAAACGCCCCCACTGCTTCAAATTTCTACTTTTTAAATTACATATCCAAAAACGATTTTTTTCAGTAGCATTTATAACAGGTTTTCACGGACATTCATATACGGCCATGAACATACTACCTCCGAAACTTGGGCATATTAGCAAATCTTTGGAAATTTATATTTAGATCTAGTACTATACATTGTATATGAAGAATATATACATTACATGTAATAGTATAACGTATAGGCCTATGATATATCTAATGAAGAACTACATATGCATGTATATTTAAAAAGCAGATAAACTCGTTTTATTCCTTTTGATATCTGGTAAGAGCTTTAAATGCTTAGAATTTTACTTAATATACATGTATGTTTGAAAATCTAATACATGTATATAATTTTTTTAGATAATAGTGGCTATAGTGGTTACATAGAGTTAATTTTCGAGAAATCAAATTCACGAAAAGTTAATTATAGAAGTTTATTTATTTTATTAATTGTTTTACATATGTCAATGTATTTCATGAAAAACTTCATGAGCATACTTGCTGATGATTCTAATGAACCCCGATCTCCAATAAACCCCGGGTGGCAGGGAAATTCCCTAAGCAGCCTATTTTCTTGCACGTTACATTTACTGATAGCTTATCGCAGTGCAAAGGGAATTTCTCTTATTATTGAAATATCAGGCAAGTAAAAATACCGGTATTTAATTATTTGATACCAACTTTGAGGTAATAAAAAAAGTCTCGAATAAACCACGGGTCAATGTTCATTAAAACCTATAATTCAATAGAGCTCCATGTATATTAATGATGTTACAACTAATGTATTTCATGAAAAACTATTTTATTAAATTTTGATTTAAAAATTTAAAGATTAAATGTTACCTATTTGAAAGGCATTTTTACAAAGTTTTTGAAAACTATTGACATTAAGGTGTTCAAAATGCAAGGTATTCAGTGGAGCATGTTGTGAGCATCACCTTCAGACCCCTCGTGAGCAGATAATTGAGGAGGTGCCCATTTTCGGGGGTCCACACTGGGCTAATGGCACCACCGTTTACTTATTCCCCAACTGATGTTTAAGGCGTTGCCACTCAACCAACTCCCCGAGGCGACGAATTAATAATATTGCTTAATATTGTCTGAAAAATGAAACTCCACCCATGTTTAAGCCTCGCCTCGGAGGCCATTTAGCTTCATTGTGTCGTGTTTGACCATCTATCTGGCTCGCTTCATGACGCTTTCGCCATAATTTACAGCACTTTTAAAAGGGTTTTACTGGATTTCATTGAAATAACACTCGCGCCACGTGATATGGATGCACGCGCCGGGGGGCATCCATAAAACGATCTACGAAGCGCTGTAGCAATATCCATTGCAATCATTCATTTTGCAAGGAATGTACATTAGTCATCCAATGAATGATACGCCTATGAAGTTTAGAAACATATTTAAGTCGTACGCTATTAACTATGATAAACTTGCGTTTGAAATTCTAATGTGTTTTCATTGAATATCATGGACGCTTATTAATGGCAAATTTCACTAACTTATAATTTCAATCTGTCCACAGGGATTCCCCAGAAATGAATATTTAAACTTCCCTTACTATTTGTAAAACTATATTCTCTGACCATCTTGCTGAAAATCCAATTTCCCTGACTACTACAGGTTTATCAACATTTCCCTGACTATTCCATGGACTATATCCAATTTTTGACTATTCCCTGACAATTTCCGATCTATATAAATCCAATTTCCCTGACTTAGGATGACTATTCCATGTCTATCCAATTTCCTTGACCATTCCATCCAATATTTATCTGACTCTTACCTGAAAATTGCAGATCGATTTTCCAATTTCCACGACTATTCTATATGATTTCCAGGTATGGGGAACTCCTGATCTATTTGGCAGTTTTAATGACCAATAAAGCAGGCTTGTTGAAATTCCATTTTTTATAATAAACTACGTTTTTATTGTTTTCTATTGTAGTTTACAGAATGTGTAATTTTTTTAATAACGTTAATAGCCCTTAATACAAATACTTTATACAATTAAAATAATGTACAACCTCTTGTCAGTAATACAAATATGCATGCAATTTTAAAAACTGCATGTAGGAATTTTGCAAACCTAAATTTACTTTGTGTTTTGGAAATGGGTAAAGCTAATAAATTTCCTCCATTTACCGAAATAAATTATTACTATCACGCATCACGGTCATACCTGCACTTGTCCATTTAATTTATTTTCATATGGAAATTGAAGCACTTTTTTGTTTATACTAGTTGGTTAAAATGTCCTCATTGTGCAGTATAATCCTGCAACTATATTTCGTTAGAACAAAATTACCAAAACGAAAAACGCCCAAAAAATGTATTTCTATTTCTAACTTATATATAACAGATCATAAAAAGCAATTTTGTTTTTATTAAAAACGAATATGAAATAATGACATAGAAAAAAGGCGGTGCTGGGAATGATGTTGCTGGCCGAACATAATTTCAATTTGATTATAGGTCTCGTCCTCAAAATGATAAAAATTAGGATGAAAGGGTTGGCTCTTTTCTTCCTATGGTTTCCTATCATTAGTTTAGGACTAACATATTTCAACGTTCATGACCCATATACATGATAATGGTTTACAATTGCGTAATTTGATTTTATCCATTTGCAGTAGCCAATGTTTTACCAATAAAAAAAAAAGGAAATCGTTATCACGAAAGCCTTTTTATCAAAACAATTTATACAATAGAGAATTGGACAAAAATGTTCAATCTATACAATGTATATTCGTGATCATTTTCACCGAAATTACATACAAAAAGAAACCCCACTAGGATCGAAAGGGTTAAAATTATAATAAAGTTGTGTGGTTATACCTATAAATATAGGTTACAAAGAGTTAATGTTGTATTTCAATATAATATTGTTTTATTTATGTATCTCTTTTATGAACGAGTCTTTTAACCTAATTTCTATTTGAATGGTGCAAGGATGTTTAGCTATTTGTAAACCAATATGAGTTTAAAAAATATACATCTGAATTGAGATCAACCATGCCACTCAAACTGGATTGCTGTTTCCGATATTTGCATTTCAGATAATAATAGATTCCGGCTGTTAAATAGATTTCTGAATCGTGTTTTATAAATGTGATATAAAATTTGAATCGTACGAATACTCACAAATTGAAATGGGTAGCGTTTAAATAGTAGCCCAGGTCACAAATTCTATATATCTGGAGTAAGATGAAATAAAAAATCAGACATATATAGATGTCAAGTGGGTAAATAAATTACACGGCAATGCTAAATTTAAACAGGTTAAAAACAGATTTTAGCAAGTATTTGGCATTGCAATGCATTGTGAATGGCATTTTAATGAAGCGCCGTTGCGATATGACCAATGAACACGTGATGTAAATGAAGCACCATTTGATATATGACGGCAGGGGCATTCAGCATTTAAATTTAAGCCAAGTCAAAATACAAAGCCACAGACTTGAGGATAAATTTCATTCCGCTGAAATGACTTCACTCACGCTATAGAATTTTTACAATTTGTACGATTTTTATTTCGTCTTAAACAAGCTTGAATTCGTGACTGTGGCTTTGACGATCCTTTATAATTTAGTTTATAGTATTACAAAATTAACATGACATTTTTTGTCTAACATGCCAAATAATTTAAATACTATACCGAATTTTATTTTGCCTAAGACAAGATGGAATTAGTGACCGGGACTTACGATATCGTCTTTTTAAAGATCGATTATATTTATAGATTACATACATGTATATATAGACAATCATTAATAATTTAGTTTGGTTATATATATTTGGAAATGATTTGGTAATAAAAATAAATATTAATATGACTTTCATATTAAGTTTTTTTTCTTTAAATAATACACTGAAAATAAAACCTTATAAAAGCTGGTTATGAAATCAAATTAATTGGCAATGGTATAATTTCATATTTTTTATTTTAATACGTACACTGATGACAAATAGTCATGTTTTTTTATATTTCCTGCATATGATAATGATTCATAAGATAAATATTTAGACAAAATGGTCATATTGATCTGGCATGTTACCACAGCTGTATAGGGAAAAGTCCGAAATCTGTTATGGTGTTAATTTATGATTTTTTCCCAACACTTTATACCGATACAAAGCAGGTCGAAAGTATCGTTGAGGTCATTGTGTGACTCGTATAGCGGTTTGCATATTTATGACCTATTGAGGTACCATCTGTTCCTGTACCTAGGGTCGTCATTATACAGGGCGACCCAAAAGTGAACATCTGTCCACTTCAGACTGGCTACCCTGTATAAATGAAATGCTTAATACTTTTATATTATACCGAATTAATTTAATATATATTTTTTATTTTATGCAACTGGTCGTCCTTGTATCAAACGAATAGGTCATTCTTATTTAGGCCGAAATGTGGCCAGGGGCTCAGTGCTATGGTTAGTTAATATTCGGAAGTTGACTTAGTGTTGACTTCATCATTTTAATTTATTAGTGACATAAAGACTGTAATTGAAAGCCAAAACTATTTATTTTGATGGACACGCCTAGATGCCGTCATAAGAAAATAATAAGAAAAACCTAAGTAAATAGAAAAAAATCATAATAATGGCATTTATGACGATGGCCTCACCTTGCATTTCTTAAATAAACATTATTAAAATGAGTTTCCTCTCAGAATTCGTCAAGATAACAAGGATTTCCGATGAAAACATGAATAGCTTTCAACGCGTGTTGAGATTTATTCAAGGTTTATAAGCGCATGCAGGATAATCAAGGATAATTAAGCTAGTTAATAAAGCAATTCACCAAATCGGATTTACCCGAATATAAAAGATGTAGGAGTGAACAAATCCAGGCATTTGTAATCGATTTAAAAGAAATTTAGCTTAAAAGACATGACTTAATTAGAATAATAACTTTACATTTTCACCTTATAGGACAGTCTACAGCATAATAGCGATATAGTGATTATGATTTATACATGTATATGTTAATTATACATGCATACTGGAATATTATTATTACATAAAAAACAAACCTGCTGTTTTTAACAAACTGCATATTTAAAATTATGTTTAGTATGGACATCCTGTAATATATGCATGTATTAGTCAGTGCATATATGTTTGTTTAGGTAACATCTGTTTTTTGTAACATATTTATAGAACACTTTATAGATAAAATACACTCTAAATGCATACTCTGATGAGGAGCTTATATGTAGCCATATTGACATATTAATGATATAGTGACTACATGTATTTCGACTTAAGAATACATGTACAATAACTATATACATGTAATTGTTTTATTACTATATAATTTGCTTATAATGTAGGAAAAATGTTGCATTGTCTAATGCTTTCTTTGTTATAAACATGTATGCACAATATGAATTATTATAAATTGCGTATACAAGATGTTTAAATTTTGTAAACTTCGTGAAAAAGGCTTGTTTTTATTAACAAATTGCATATTGAAATCAATGTAGAGAGACATCCTGTATTATTACATATATTACACAATGTATAAGTTTATTTATAACATCAATTTTATTTCATGTTTTTTATATAAATAATTATGTACACGTACTAATGTACAATTGTTTACTCTTATATACATGGTCATATGTACATGTAGATACCAAGTTTACATGTACATGTACATATATAAAAAGTACAAATTGATTGCTCATATTTAGTATTGCCATATAATGTTAATTCAATTCAACTCTTTGCCCTACAGGCAGTCAGCAAACAAATAGCATGTGGTGTATATAAGCACATGTATATAAATGTGTAGAAATGTTGTACAATTTTTAGCATTTACATTTTTTTAAATTCATGTATGTTAACAGTGTTGGACACCCTGTATTTTATGCATTGTATTACTCAATGTATACACTCGTATATGCAACATCTGTTTTATATAACAAATTTATAGATGAAGTACACTCTAAATATACATTATGTATACTATGATGAGTTCATATAGCCATATTGACTATTTCGACTATGATAAAAAAACACTTGAATGTATTCAGTAGTCTACACATACATGTATACTCGTACAGGGTGGCAACGAAGTGTTTTCAGCATTTGCTGGGAGTCGAGGTTCACTGGTCACAATACCATGCAGTATACGTTTATGAACACCTGCCAAGAATGTGGTATTATTCTGCATTGCCACTGGGTTCTCGTAATAATAGCGCTGCAGAAATCTCCTTGTCCGTACCACTGACCACCTTTACAAATCATTGTTGTTGTCAACCGGATAAGCAGAAATAGCAATTAAAGCTGAATGAAATGTGTGTCCACCCCTCCACCTTCCACCTGCCGAGGTACGTGTACGCACAGTAGGCTTTGGCAACACTCGTGAAAATGTTTTTAATAGCTGACAGGACAACTTCTACAAACATATACTCGTAAAGATAATGCAACACCGAAATCCTTAAGTGCCTCTTATTTAATTTCAAACGGGTACCGAATTCATGTTTCTGGAATCGAAATTGCATTCAATTAATCGGCCTCTTCAATTATGCTGATACATGTAGTTGCGAATGGCACCTCTGAGATTCCGTAGGTCGAAATACGAACGTTTAGTAAGACTCATGACAAAAGACATGGTGTTGGTAGTGCAGTAACATTAAATAAAAATTGTAAATTTTAAAAATAGATACAAGGATCCTAGATGGAAATTGCCCTCTTGAATATCATATCCCACAATCCTCTCCTTAGTTTGGCCATGTGACCTAAGTAATGTCCTTAGACATGTTATTGATTAGATATAATCTACACTGTCAGCAACTACTACATCTAATGCCCTTAAGTCCAACCACAGAAATTTTGAAAAAAAATACATGTACTAATGACATATAGGGAACGAGACTAACTAAGCTTAACGTGATTATAGGGGCTACTACAGTGCTCTCTTGAATTTATTACCCCTATACAAACCTTGCCTTGAGGTTCTATGAAACACTTTGCATTTCTCAGTATCTGTTCCCCTATACTAAGGTATACTAAGGTCCTATGGTAATTACATATTTTTCTATATTAAACATACTGAAAAATGTAGAACCTCTACAAACCATTTATGAGGTTCTACAAAAGCACCTGGAATTTCTGCAGAAATTTCGAAATAAAAACACATTTTCTATTGTTGCTTTTCTATTTATCTTTTTAGTATAAAAATTGTATACCCGGGTAGAAAAGGATATACATTAATTTATATCCTTCTACTCTCGATATAACGAACGCCAAAGCAATGGAACATTCGTTCTTAATATATCGAGGGCTTGTTAAACTGAGAGGTCTATTTTTACACATTTTTTCGCTCCATAGGCGACTTTCATAGCTTTTTATGACACCTAGCAGTTTTTACCCTCAGAAATGCCATAGTTTTTTGCCTAAACAGAAATACAATTTCTGCCAAATGCTGGTGAGAGTACACAGTAAAACTGCTTTTGCAGTATTTTGAGTACCCCTTAAATAAGCGTTAGAATGTTTTAAGATATATATATGTACTTAATCCTTAAAATCAATGAAAATATGAATCTTATGAAACAACAGGATGCTTATTGTCACTGACCCAGTGCCGGATTTACTATATAGGCAAACTAGGCAGTGCCTAGGGGCCCCCACAAATTACAGCCCCCATAAAATTGTAGAAAAATTGAAAAATTGTAAAAATAACTTGCAGTAAATGTACTGCTCTTTTGTTTGGCATATGCGCAATCCCTTTAATAAAAAAAATGAAGCATGCATTTCGAAAAAATGGGAAAACGCTGCCCTTAAGCCAGCCCCCACATATATAGTTGAGCCTAGAGGCCCCCACAGTGCTTAATACGGTGCTGCTGACTGATCTACGACATTGTCGTTCGTTATAAATAGTCATTTAGTATTGTGAAATAGAGAAACGACCAGAAGAAGCATTCGTTATACCAAGAGGCTAATAGGGAGATTAAGCTGTCTTACGTTCAACGCAAAAGTTTCGAATTACACTTTGCCTGCCTGTCAAATAGTTCACGTTCACGTTAACGTGAGAAAAAAGACACCAGAGAGATTAAGATGTCTTGTGTTCAACGCGAACGTAAACTACAGTTTCGAATTGCACATAGGCCTGGCTATCAAATAGTTCACGTTCACGTGAACGTAAGAAAAATACATTAAAAATGACAGTGCTGTCAGATTACTTGTCCTGCGTTTACGTTGAACGCAAGACAGCTTAATCTCGATACGAAAAAAGACAGTGCTGTCAAATACGTTCACGTACAAGCAAGACAGCTTAATCTCCCTAATACCTGAGAGGTACAAACATTTTGGTCAGGACCAGCCATTCTGTTCGTTATATCGAGAGCAGACTATAATGCATATGTACAGTATACAACATTAATGGCCCTTAATAGCTGCATAGGTTATAATTTTCTACCTTTATTGGGAAAAAGCATTTTTTGACGTAGGAGATACGTGTTGTAATGTTATTTTTTTGAAAATGTGTTCATTGTCCCTCAGCATATTAGTCTAAAAGTAGGGGCATGTGTTAGTTAATATTTTCAGCGCAGTAGGTCCAAAAGTACAGGCGCATTTCTGAGTCGTAATTGCGGGATAAATAACTCAAATTGAGCACTTTGGAGAAGAAAAAGGGGAACGAAATGTTGAATGTGGTTTGGCATATCCCTCTAGTAGCCTCGTATACGTGTTATTAATTCGCCTTCTTTTCTTTTTAAATATTTCCAGCCATAAATTTGCTCGCAGAGGGGTGTGAGCGCAATTGCATTTTCAAAATGTCTTTGCTGAAAGAATATTCATGAAGTTTTCTTTCTTTTCAAACATTTTTTTCCTTCAAAGAGAAGAAGTAGAAAAAAACAAACGTCTGTTGTATAACGAGTACATAAATTGCAGCGAGATGCATTGTTAATGACTTCTACGCTAGGCGAGAATGACAAGTTCACTCGAAAAATATTTCAAAAAAAAACTTTGTCGAAATAACCTAACACAGACAGAAAAAGGGAGGAAATTCTTAGAAATGCATTTTTTTTTAACTCCTTCTCAGCAAAATGAATGAAAAGACAGGCCCTCTTTAATTTTATACGAGGAGACGACTTAGAAGCTCTTCTAACTAGTAAAAAAAGCTATTAAGTTGAACCGAAATTCTTAGAAAGTTTAATTTAAAAATTATAGTGTATATGAGCCACAATTACCAAAATAATTTTGTTTCACTTGTAAAATTTTACAATTCTTGGAACTTCGTAGGTTTAGCTTCTTGGGTTTAGGGTTCTCCCAAACCTGAAAAACATTGAATTGTAAGGGAAAGTGATCATGGAATAGACATGGAAATCGGACCTGTCAGGGAAAAAATGATTTATTTTGCAAAAGTTAGGGAAATTCAATTCAAAAAATTCAAATTGCGTTTGTTTTCACATAATTAGTGAGAGATTAAGTTGCATGTCTTGGGTACACGTACATGTATCTGACAGCACTGTCTTTTTCTCACGTTTACGTTTACATTTTTCTAGACACTATAATTTTTCCGTGAAGCCTGCCTTCAAAAAACACGCGAACGTAAACTATTTGATTGGTAGGCTCAAGTGCAATTCGAAACTATCGAATATGTTCGCGTTGATGAGCAGTAAAAAAAAGACAGTGCTGTCGATTACGATACGTTCAACATACTGTATAGACAGCTTAATCTCGCTATAATGTTATCACAAATATTAATAGAAAGAACACTCAGCAACCCCAGCATCTATAGAAAATATGGGGAATTCCCTTTTTTGAAGTCATTTTAACATCATTTTAATACATGTATACCAATCCACATGTTTTTTACACGTTTAACCAAAAACCAAATTTGCGTCTACTCGTATACATGTATTTAATAGTACGAACGTTCGCTAACAACCTACTTAAAAACTTAAGATGTATTTTAAATTCTTTGCGTGATACCAAGATGTGTTCAATTGCAGACAATTATAAATTGGATCTAAAAACAGCTTCTTTATGCAAAAAGATAACATATGTAAGGTATAGTCATATTTTTGAAATTGGTAATGCAAAATTATTTTAAAAACTGGGATATAGTTGATTGATTTCTATGTGAACGCTGGTTTCTTCATTCTACGTCATTAGAAGCTCTATTTAGAAACATATTGCAATTATAAACATTATATTACGTGCAAAAGGTCATTATTCCCAAAATATTAACATCACAGATGCATTATGCATCACACACTCATAATAGGCGGGTTCATTTTTCTATTATGATAATTTCCACAAAATTTACATCTACTTTCGAGTTATAGTCGTTAGATGTTATCTCCATGCTTTTTTTATTTATAATTTTTTTTATACAACTGGTTTCTTCCACATTTCGAAAACAAGCCTCCACTCCCATGCTAATTACGTGCAATTTTCAAGATGAAATCGTACTTCAATAAGGATGCCTATCAGCTTGAAAAAAAAAAAAAGAATAGGGTGTGAGAGCGTGAGTGATAAAACCATTTGAAAATAGTCCACCCTCGTAGGATGACTATGTAGTTAGGATCAAGCAATCTGTTAAAATGGCACATGCCATACATCCCCCCTCATTCGCTTAGGACACGTGACCCCCTGGTGGACACGGCTTTCTAATCTGGTTCCCCGGTGACAGATGCACTCTTCTGTTACCGAATTTCGTTTGAACAAACACCCAATATGGGTTAGGATATTTTTTTTTATTCTTGCTGACATGTGCCAACAATATTAGCGTTTTGCTTGTTGTGCTTCTTCACTCCAAGGGCTTCTTGCCACAGGAAATTAACCCTAGGAAGGAAACAGCTGGAAAAGTGAACCCAACCGAATCTCTCTGGGGGAGTTTACTGTAAATATTACTATTCTGGACAAACCCCTATATTCCGAACAATGTACTGTAATTACATTTGTTGCTATGAAAAAAATAATGGTATGTTCTGCCAAGCTATCCATGGATTGGGTTTATGAAAAGGTTTTAGTGCTATTGTGGTTTGTGAACCGAATCGACGTGTTTCAGTGAATTTTATACAACGCTCTTTTTGTGGTCACGTGGTCACGAATTTTGTCTTGACTTAGACGAATTATAATTAGGCTTTTTATGATACTGGAGCTTGCATTTCAGTCATGATAGGTTAAGCTTTGATAGAAATTTTAATTAATTTCTACTACTCACAAATTAACAGTTGTGATCATTAGCGTCAAGTGGATAAAATACGTGACCACGTCAAATTCTAAAATGCATACTTAAAAAAGTGGTGATGCTGGTTGATACAACATTGGGTATGATTTTAGTTACGGTCACGAATTCTATCTTGTCTTAGAAACAATAAAAATTGGACGAATTGGTGATAAAATATGCATGATTATATGCACGTCAAATACATGTAGATAAAATGAGTGACCATGCCAAAATTTTACATTACATATTTAAAAAGTGGTGATGCTGAATGATAAAACGATAATTGTTTGTATAGTGCAGTCACGTATTCTATCTCGTCTTAGACGAAATGAAAATCGGACAAATTCCTGATAAAATATATGTGATCATGCACGCCAAATAGATAAAATATGTGACCTAATCAGATTTAAAGTTTAATATTTGTATATAAAATGTGGTGAAGCTGGACGATAGAACGATTTATATTTTGTTACGGTCACGAGTTCTTGTCTTAGACGAAACAAAATTCCCACAAATTACTGTTAAGATGGATGTGACCACGCGTGCCAACAGGATAAAATACGTGACCACGTCAAATTTAGTGGATAAAAAAACCCAGAGTTTTGCAAATTAGTATTAAAAGTGAATGCCACCTGCATGGCATTTCGATGAAGCGCCGTAACCATAACCACTGAACACGTGATGTAAATGAATTAGCACCGTTTAATAATGGGGATATTGAACTTGTCACTCGCACATGCGCACACGCTATATAAACAATGTAAGGAATTTGTATTATCTCCTCCACCCGAATTTAGTCAATTTTATATTTATTTTCATCAAATGCATTCATTATTCCTGACTTTACATTGAACTCCTACGAGAAAAGGAATTAAATCGTAAATTATGCATATTGTTGATTTAGGTTTGGCAAACCGTTTTTTTTTTGTCTGTACAAACTTTGATTCTCGAAATGGCATTAATAATAAAACATCTTTATTTATGTACCCTGAAAAAGTCTTTCGCGAGGATGTTTTATCCGATTTCGTCGAAACTAAATTACACAAAGTAGGAAAACTTAATTAACGTGATTAAATTTAGCGATGTTTATCTCAACTTTAATGCGTTCATTTTCTTGGAAATGGTTTATACAACAGACACTGC
>JAQGCC010002557.1:0-18041 GCA_034698905.1 Xestoiulus laeticollis | reverse complement strand
GAAACGCTGTGAAACTGTTTCACATCTAGCAGTTTCCAGTTTCATGAAACTGTTTGCTTGGTGTGGACGCACCTTTACGCATGCGCATCAATAAGTTATGCATCGTTAAAATGGTTATGCTCCTCAAAGAAGTTGTGGTATCACGTTAAAATAATGAAATTGTCGTCTTCCCTCAACTTAAAACCCATTAAAGTCGTCCCCACGCATGCGAATGCGCAAAAAACAGTGCTGCCAATGTCGTCAAAAATAAAGGATACCTGTCAAAACCTCGTTTAGCACGTTAACTTCAACGTATGGTGAAACTTGTTGTAATAAATTGCTAATTACGATGGAACCAGTATGCGTAGTGCATATTAGGTATTCGTGAGCACGTTTAACTAAAGCCTATTTAGGGTATTATAATTTAAATCAGTGCCGTACTGTCTAATACGTGCAAGACAGAAGATATTCCTTTTCAGTATGTTGCATATTGCAATAACTTTCAAAATAAATTAAGTGATGGGAACAATTTCTTGTACATGTATGCACTAGATAAGTGTAATACATGTCATTTCTGGCTTGGGACCATTGCCACGCCACACTCTTTCGACTTTTGAGTTAATAATTTTATATTTATTTTTTTGTTTGCAGGCCAAGAATGAACTAGAAGTTTACACCGGTACAATCAAGATGCAGATTTCTGGATGAGAATGCCACACACAAACAATCCGAACAAAAGCACACTGATGTCATCCGGACCAGGTGGAGCCGGGAGTACGTGCAAAGGAAGAGGAATGGAAAATTTGAAGAAACGCAAGCTTACCGACGATGCGAGCACTGTAGGAGACATATCACAAGATCCCGGCAACTCTCAACACCTTAAGCAGGCTTCTAAAACTGGACAGGACACGTCCTCTTTTTCAGATGCATTGGCAAAGTATAAAGCTGCAAACTTAACCGTAATCAATGACAAAACAGAAGCAAAGTCACGATCCAATCCTGCTAAGTCGAGGAAATCGATAAAAGAATTTAGAGAAACCAAAAATAAACTGGATGCACCAAAAATGCCGAAAGTTGCAAAAAACAAGAGTGCCAGTCCTGTAAGGGAGAACTCCGAGCACAAACTTTGTCCAAAAGCGAAACCAAGTTCGACAAAGGAGCATCCGAATGCTTCAAACCAAGGCTGTCAGAACCTTAAAAAAGTGGAAGTGGCTTCACAAGGCGTCGCAAACTTGCCGGTGAGCTCGGAAAGTGGAACGCCATCGAAAGCTCGTACAAGGAAGCCCATCTCGAGATTTACCGACACAACGATGAGATACAAGCGAAGCTATTTGTCCAGCATGCCGGTAACAAAAAGAAAAGCCAGTGTGTCTTTATGCAGCGTTGAGAAAACTAAAAAGGCTTCGAAGAAGACTGGAGAAGAAGATTCGGGCCAGGATGCTGCTGCAAAGACTTCCGGAAATCCGAAGGCAGGGAACAAATTGCACACAACCCCCGAATTGCCGGCAGAGAAGCGAAAGGCCACCACGGAAGATGACAAATCTTCCTCCACAAATAAGCCTAAGAAATCAAAGATATCGGTGTCGCCCGAGTTATGCGGGAAATGCCCCAACAAATATGTTCAAAGAACCGTCAAGCGACCAAAATTAAAACAAACCCCTTCCAAGAACTTTGGATTCTGGCGCGGATCGCGCTTGCGGCGCATGGCTAGCTTGAACGCCCAAGCCAAAGTGCATATCCTATACGAAAACGATGCCAGGAGCTCGAGCCCCGAAGAACGGTGCGACGAGGATGGCGGAAATCCGCAGGACAAAAAGGTGTCACCGTCTGAATTTCCTGCTGTCGACAAGCGCTCGAGTCTGGTTTCTACTGGCGGTAAGCAGACGCCCAAGCACGGCCCGGTGAAGCCTGAAGAGAAAAAGACGACCGAGAAGCCACCCGTCAACAAGTGGAAAACTACTAAAGCGGCTGCGAAAAAACATAAAGCGAACAAGAAACCGAGAGCTGTCGACGTGCCTGCAATGATGGTGATGCCCAAGCGGATGGCTAGCCTAAACGCGCAGGCCATTCTGGCAGCTTCGTATTCGTCGGAGCGTTACCGCTTGAAACCTTTAAAATCTCCGTTAAAGGCATCCGAGGTAGTGCAGTCAGCGGTGCCGGAGCATATTGCCGAAATCCCTGCGGAGACTATCCCGGCAAGCAGCGACACGGTACGTCAAATCATAGATGCAGTGGCCTCCGGAAAGTTGAAGTTTTACAGAAGGATAATGAAGGCCAGTTTGCTGAAGAACAAAATCAACATTCTTCAAAAGAAACCCGATGCGAAAGTCCCGAGTCGGACTCCGAAAAGCGGCGAAGCAGCGTCTGGCCAGAAGCGCAGTGCCAAGGTGGCCAAGTGGCGTAAGGATATTACCGGGAAACTTGGGTCGGGATCCAACAAGAAACGTAAACTCTTGACCGATGTTGTCGTCGTTGCCTCCGAGGATGCGGTAATTATCGAATCCCCGAAGCTGCACGAAATAACCACCGACGATGCTTCCGAAAAACCAAAGGAAAGGAAGGAAGGCTTCTACCAGGATGAATGTGATCCCGAAAAAGACGATCTGGATAAGAGTTTGGACATTGCCAAAGTGGTCATCACGACCACCGAGTTACAGCCAGCGACAAACGTAGGCACGGATAAAATCTCCGTAAAAGCAGAGGCCATCAGGAGGGATAAGATCGAGGACACTGCAGAAGTGACCATCACGGGCATGTACATCAATCCAGTGACCAATACAAGCCAAAGTTTTTGTATTTCTCGTATTCACACTTATAAGCAGGCATCTTCTACACTGAGCTACTCTCCACAGGCTATGGGTGGGCCCACCGGAGTCCACGTCGGGGGTATCGTGGGGCCTCAGCAACCCGTGGTTGGCGGGCCAACCACGGCTTCCGCAACTGTGATTTCTCCTCAGCCGCAAGCGCCACCCCAGCCCCAGGCGCCGACGATTCCTCCCCACCACGTATCTGGAACTGGGAGCTTGCATCCAGGACACCTCAATCCGCCCACGGCCCATCTGCATGGGGGCACGGCCACCCTCTGTCCTTACTCGTCTGCGGCTGCCTCACAGCCTTGCAACATAGGGGGCATGCCCCTCGTTGACGTTGCGCTATCACGACACTATGGCAGTGCCTTTACTGTTCCTCATTATGGACACCACTACGCCCACGGTGAGCACATTTTTATTTTACATATTCATTGCATTGAGATTAACATCTACGAGAACTTGTATGTGTCATGAGCCGTTAAGTGCTGTGGAATAGATGTGTGTTCCAAATGTATCGCTTATAAAATTTACAATCACGGTTTAATAAGTAGTGACTTGTTTAAATGCCATCCCAATTGTGACACTTGTCCACCGGTTAAATTTGACAACAGTAGCCTTTGGTTGACTGATGTTGTACAGTACTTAACTTGTATGACGTCACTAGAAATATCGAAGCGTTTCTGCCATTTAGCTTTTGGTTATTGGATTGATATTTAACTTTAGGATTCCTAGGCACTTTTATAAATCAATACATGTAGGTACCATGTAATGCAACAATAATCGTGTTTTTGAAATTTGGTATAAAACACCAATTATTTGTTTGTCGATTTTTATAGCTTACCAAAACTACTTATTTTCTCATTAGCCTACATGTTACCGAATTGCATTTATGTGACGTCATAGCAGCCATTTTGATTTTTAGCTTTTTTGTTGGGAATTTAAAATTGATTATATAACCAATTGTGCGCCATCAGATGGTTAAAATGTTAATAATCAGTATATACATGCAGTGCCGGATTTATCATATATTATAGGCAAACTAGGCACTGCCTAGGGGCCCCCACAAATTACAGCCCCCCACAAAATTGTAGAAAAATTGTAAAAAGAACTTGCAATAAATGTACTGCTCTTTTGTTTGGCATATGCGCAATGCATTTCGAAAATATGGGAAAACGCTGCCTTTAAGCCAGCCTCCACATATTTGAGCCTAGAGGCCCCCACAGAGCTTAATACGGTGCTGTATACACGTACATTCCGCCAAAAAACTAAAAGTATTAAAAACGCCCTACATGTGCTGAAGGAAATGGGGAAAAAATACATGCCCCTTATACATTAATTAGCCCTCGTGTTGCAGAAATGCAACAAATGTAAAAATCACCAAACAAATATATAAAGTCATGTAAGTTTTCTTAACTTTATTTTATGGTCTTTTGTCTTCCAAAGGTGGTATTGCATCAGCATGCAGATGCTTTTTAAACCATTGTGCAAATTTTAAGCAATGAGTATCACATAATACATAGTTAATCAATGATATTGCATGTTTTTGCCCTTAATGTTTTCATTAACGTTTGTCATTTCCTAAATACAAGTAGAACATAGTCGTGTCAGTGAATAATATACCAAAATGAAGCTGGCTTTAAATCCTTGAAATGGCATGGTAAATACTACGATATTGAAACTCATCATCATTCCCATGTAGAAATCAGAATTTAACTTTCATTGTCGCCACATGTTCTCAAAGCACTAGATGTTCGCTTGTACTTAGCAAAGTTCAAACACTGCAGCTCGTTTTGTAACAATTTAACTGATAACAAGCCCGAAGTGACTAAACACTTGCTTAAGTGACGACATTGCAACTTTACCCCTGATATTTGTCATATCCCATTTCATTTCTGGCTGCTTGTTGCGCTTTTGATTGCCTCTAGTTGAAGTCATTTTCTATATAAACACTCGTAAAGGCAACGCTACATTTACATACCCTCACCTGCCAAAAAAAAATACCAAGATTCTATCATTTAATTATCCACCGAGCAAACTCTCACGACAGATAGGAAAAATAAGTCGATATTCATGATAGGAGCCACCATTGCTCATCAGAACATACACGGCTGAAATTGGTGAGTAATGATTTTCGTTTCCAGCACGTTTTTTGACTGGAAACAACAGGGCTGTAACTTTTCAACTTTTTTGTTGTAACATTCTTGACCGTGTTTCGTAAACTCCTCACGTGCTCTTTCTAACGCAATTTCAATTTTTTTTCTTCTAGGATATTATCCATCATCAGGCCCACTAATGCAAAACATGGCCACCGACCCTTGCCTCATTCACAAACCAGTGCCCTTTCACCCCCACTCCTTTCAGGCTGAGCATTGCCAGTCCCATCCCCCCTCCGGGGCCACCCAGTCCATGCAGCCCTTTCCAACAGCCGACCAATGCCATGCCCATCCGCCCACGCCCTATCCACCCCCTGGCCCTGGGCCGGGCGGACCCCAGCAGCCACAGTCCACCCAGCAGCACTACACCCAGGGCGTGGACACAGCACCTCCCAACGCCTCCCCCCTTGCATCGGTCGGAGGTCATCAGTGCGGCATGCCACCCCAATCATCCCTGGACAAGTGCACTCCTCAGCCACCCAAGCCATCCAACGTTCCTAATGCAACCCCCTCCTGCTTCAACGACGCAAGCTGCCAGTCGTGCGCTGCAGCCGCTGCCGCGGCAGTGGCCGTTGCTGTCGCCACCGAACAGTACTCCACCGCAGCGCAACACTATTCCCTGGTTTCCACCAAATCAAGCGTTCCACCCTCGGCATCTGCACCACCACCCCCTTCCTCCCCCGCAGTGTCAGCCACTCCCCGCCAGTTTTCGGCACGGTCCCGGACCAGGATGCCCTCCACCATAATGGACACCACCTCACCGAACGATCCCTACGGACGCCTTCCCCCCACCAAGCCGGACGTTGGTCGACAAAACGCCCTGCCTATCCAAACCCAAACTGACCATGCCCAAGACGTGCCTCCCCCCTTCGCGCCCAAAACAGTGAAGGTGGAGACGGTGGACAGCTGCTCGGAAGGTTCCGAGTCGGAGAGGCAGCGGGAAAAGGAACCCGGCACCCCCAAGGACTTTGGCTACACTCCCCCCACCGCAGGACACCACCACATGGAGACCCGGAGGCTGAAGTGGAGGGGATACACCTCAAGCGGGACGCCACCGTTGCAGGACACGGTCATCAAGTCCATCGGGCGCGAGGAAAAGGGCAGCACGGTGGCCATCCGGAATCTCAGGAACAAGCGGCAAAACCTTGCCACCATGGCGGTTAGCCGGAAGAACGGTAACGCTTACACCAAGAGGCAACTACGGCACAAAGACGTTGCACTCTCTCCTGAGGAATCCTTCAAGAAAAGCGTGGTCAGTTCTTGGCTGCGCTCGCCCAAGCAACAACAGCACAGGCGCAAGGTGGAAGCGATGAGAAAAAACTTGCTTGTCGAGGAAATTCCGCCTGTGGTGACCACGGCGGTGAACAATTCGTTCTCCACGCGGCGTCGCAAGCTTGAGGATAGTCATCCATTGACTGTAAACGGGAAACAAAACAGTGCAAAGGTATGGTATGGTTAGTGGAACTGTCACACAGGTACTGTCTGAAGACAGATCTCATGATTAAAGCCGGCCACACATGAGGCAATTTATCGGCCCAAATTTCCGGGCAATTTATTCCGAAGAACAAATTTAAATTTTTGCCACACACGTGAAGCAACAAATTTCGGAATTCCCTATCAATATCCTGCAATTATCCCTATATCGACAGCACTGATCGATACGGAAAATGAGAAATGTAATCTAGCGACATGCACGTGAGATTTTCCTGATTCTTGATTGGTCGGGAAACTGAAATATATTTCCTGAATAGAATGTTATTCCATTCTGGAAATCAATTGCAATTTCCAGGCGATAAATTTTGATTTCGACATACACGCCGAAATCCCACGAAATTTTATTTCTAGAATTTGTTTCGAGCAAAAAATTGCCTCGTGTGTGGCCGGCTTGACACAAATTCCAGAAATAAAATTTCGCGGAATTTCGGCGTGTGTGTCGAAATGAAAATTTCTTGCCAAGAAATTGCAATTTATTTCCAGAATGGAATAATATACTATTCAGCAAATTTATTTAAGTTTCCCGACAATCACGAATCAGGAAAATCTCACGTGCATGTCACTAGATTACATTTCCCATTTTCCGTATCGATCAGTGCTGTCGCTGTAGGGATAATCGCAAGATATTGAGGGAATTCCGAAATTTGTTACTGCACGTGGGTGGCAAAATTTGTTCTTCGGAATAAATTGTCTAGAAATTTGGGGCAATTTATTTCTGCCGATAAATTGCCTCGTGTGGCCAACTTAAAACGATCACAATTTCCTGGACACTATTCCCCCTGGATGGCACCTTAAAATTAAATAAGTAAACTGTTTCATACTGTTTGACAAGAATATATTGCAGCTTGAGCTACAGGTCACGAGCATTTTAAATGCCATGCCATTTTGTAATTCTCAAAGATACAAATTCCGGTAAAAGTAAACTATCTAGCTGTGCTATTTTCTAGCCTCAAATGCAGGCCTTGACATGAGCAATGAAAACAGTAAAAATAGGGATAGGCTAGGTTCGGCAAGGTTAGGTTAGATTCGAATCCCTCCCCAAGAAACCGGAACATCTAAACCTGCATTTGATAATAGCACAGCCGGCTAAAGTTGATTTCTATCCAAAATCCGAATGCTTTAGACAAAACCCAGATAATGATAGCTTCAACAAAAAATTTTTCGGGTCTGGGAAAGTGATGCACAAGAAAAGTTCCGCACGCACACAGAACCTAACTTTAATTGCCCAAATATTGGGTTGTGCGAAGTTTTCCATGTGCGCAACTTAGGTCACCAGTTTTAAAGCCAAATTATCTCAAGGTTATATTAAATTGATAGCATTCTCTGAACAATTCTCTAGGACAAATACACTGTTCTACGGTGTAACATTTTATTCTTGAAGTATAGTTAGTGTCGCTAAGCACCTTGCATTCCATTTTTTGCGAGACTTTTCTTTTCTGATAATTCTGGAATATGTCATCACATTCTGACGAGGTTTCCAGAGTGCAATAATGAAAGTTGCATTATAAATATTTAGACCTAAACGAATTTTTCTTTGCGCAGCAAAAACGTCATCCATCCCCGAGCAGTGTTTCTTTCATGGCGTACTTGAGTGTTTGCAAAATAGATGGAATTTTAATGTAGCCTACGCTTGTTGCTTTGCGAGGAATGGGAAAACATAAAATATTCAGCTTAAAAAGGCACGATAGAGGAATATTGCTAATCCTGGTGCCTTTGTCTTATAATAGTATTATTAGCAATGGCTATGGCATGAAATTGGATGGCCTGAACGTGTATATTAAAAATTTTACCAATTTGAAATTTAAACAAATCATATTTAATTAACATTTTTGTACAGTATCTGATACATCGTACCTATGCTGAGCACTGATTTTTTTACAAAAAAAATATGTAGTAAATTAAAATTTTGAGATGGTGGACCTACTTGCCTTCCTTGCAAACACAAAATTTTTAAGAGGGTTGCATACCAGAATAAGCCTTTTTTTTTAAATTATGTTTTTATTTAATTTTGGAAACTGGTGGAAACAAATGAAATGTACCAGGACCTAGCATATTCTATTATATGTTTAAATTTTTTGTTTATGCATATGTAAAGTCCATTTCATGGAAATATGTCTGTAAAGTTTATAACTGTAGAGGGTCTGGTAAACTTTACGGACATATTTCCATGAAATCGAATATACATATACAATTTTGTACATAAACAAAAATTTTTAACATATAATAGAATATTTATGCTAGGTCCTGGTACATTTCATTTGTTCCTTTAAGTTTTCAAAATTAAATAAAAAAATAATTTAGAATAAATGGCTTATTCTGGTATGCAGCCCTCTTAATTGTAGGCTATTCAAATTATGATCGCGATATATACTTACGAGTGCGAGATGGAACGTGGATTTATTTTCTAACTTTATCCATTGTCTTGCTTAGGGAATTCTTGGGGAAACGAACAAGGAGCTTGTGATTCGAACACGCCGCCTGGACATTGCAGCTTTGAAGGAGTGTAATGGCAAATTACGAATGAGGGATGTGACCAACGAGCGCCTCCATTCCGAGTATCCACGAGGACGTTCCTACCGTCCACTAAATCATCAAACTAGCCATGCATCTTCTCATTCGAGCAGCAACTCTTCACCCTCAACTATTCAAGCGCTACCTCCTCACAAAGGATGCAACGGACAGCATTCCGAACACCACCCTGTGGCCACCCGCAGAAACTCTTCATCCTCGGCTGCTTCCACCGCTTCGTCCGGCTTGAGTTCTTCAAAGTCGGCATCACATTACACGAACGACAAAGTGCCCAGGCCGTTCCTCAGGTCCAAGTGCGGCAGAAAGTTGCCCCGGTATTCCAATGGTTGGGCCTGGGATGGCCAACCGTTTCAGCGAGCTGTTTATATTCACGTAGGTTTTATAGGTTTTTGCTCTTGGTTTTTTTCCCGTTCATTGGGAAAGCTTCTCTTGTCAACATGCCTTACTCACTTCAATGGTTTGGTTCTTCTTGCCAAAAGAACGATGATCCGCCCATCATTCGCAAGTGTTTTCCTGCTATGAGGCATATCCAGGGGGACATCATCAAGGTACGCGATTGTGTCTTACTGAAATCTGGACCAAGGAAGAGCGATCTGCCCTACGTGGCAAAGGTTACTGCACTTTGGGAAAATTCAGACGATGGTTAGTTTCCAAAGTTTTTTTTTCCTCTATCATTCGATCGATGCATTGCCAATTTCATTCTGAGCCGAAAAGCAAACTTCTTATCTACTCGCTGTATATACCATACAACTCGACTTAAATGCAACCATACCGATTGCATGCGTTTCCAGAAAAAGACGGATATATTTTAAAATCAGAAATCACGAGAAACTTGCCAATTATAATGAAATTTATTCCTTGACTCTTCCCTGTTAAGGTGAAATGATGTTTAGCCTTCTGTGGTATTACCGTCCTGAGCACACCGATCAAGGCCGAAAGTGTCATCACTTGGAAGACGAAATCTTTGCCTCGAAACACCAGGATATGAACAGCGTGGCCTGCATCGAAGACAAATGCTATGTTTTAACTACTAACGAATATTGCAGGTAACGGAATTTATTTAGAATGAAAATTTGCTCAGGGGCATTATCCCACAAGACGGTTAAGATCTGGGCCCTGTTCCACAAAACTACAACACTAATAAATTACTAGTTACAAGTTACAAGTACAAATAAATACAAGTACAAATAAATATGGAGTAATGAAACAGTGTTCAACAAAGTTGGTGCAAGCACTTGTAAAATGAACTAATATTTTACAAGTGAAGTCGGCCATCTTGATAGTCAGCCGAGTGAAAATCAATATGGCATCAAGAGTAGCACTCAGAATTGAAATTAAAATTTATGCGATATTTGTATAATTTTTTTAGTTCCTGTTTGTTGTAAATCATTGTCACTGCCACTACTGTCACTTCATCACATGTTAAATGCTTTAACAATGTTAGCTTTTTAAGGTATTCAATTATCTGCCAAACTTCATTTACCTGTAGAAATAAGGCAATAAATTACAAGTAATGTACTAATACTAATACTTTTGTGGAACAAAACACTTGTAATTTTCAATTATGCGCTTGTAACTTGTAATGTATAGAGTAATAATTACAAGTTATAAGTCAAAAGTTTTGTAAAACACAACATTCATATTAGTGGAGTTTACAAGTAATTTCACTTGTAATTATTTGACCATACTTTCTGTGGAACAGGGCACTGATTACCAGTCTGAAATCTGCTTGGATAGCATGACACAATATGTTTGCATGCGAGTCGTTTGCAAGACTTCTCTTGAAATGCCGTCTTACACTTGACGTGCTTACTGACCAAAATTTTACGGCACACATATCAGATGCGCCCGTGAAATTGTCGTATTGGGAAGCGTGTAACCTTTCCACTCTTAGCATCCGTAAATCCGTCCGAATTTTTTTTTCTAGTATAAGACTTATCATTTATCATACTTTTATTGACTTCGGAGTAATATCCTTCTCTTTAATATTGATAAACAGATACCGCTGTCGAAGCAGGATGCTCGAGGAAGGCTTGAGGCCGAAGCCATCCGTAGTGCCGGATTTAGACGAAGGCTATCCACGTAAAGACCGCCAGCCTCCAGGTCGAATTTCCCCAGAAATGATCTTTGTGTGCCGAAAAGTTTACGAATATCGGCAGAAGAGAATTCTGAAAAACCCGACGTGAGAGTAAGTTTTACCGCACGCACTGGCCTGGGAGTGTAAAAGGCGAAACTTTCAAATCAAGAGTAACGACAAGGTATCCTTCTATGCTGGACCAAACTAACGAGTTCGTATATATTTGTGAGTGTTCCGTTTGTGTATGACATGCTTTGAAAAAAAAGATTGTGACACTTCTAGGCAGTGATCACCAGATTGCAACTTGTTTAATTCCAAAAAGTGCACTCAAAAAGGAGGTGTCGTCCTTTGTTCCGCAACATGGGACGATGCTGTCTACACGCTTAATTATCACGATACCCGTTCATATTCTAATACTTAAACTGTACCGTTCATGGCTTTTCTAGTAGCTTGCCCTTCGTCGAACGATGAGGCAGAGAGTTATTATCTTCGTAACAACTTCCGTATACGTGATTAGCATTTCTGTTGTTCCTTTAGCAGTGGTAGTTAGTGGACGTCGCCTTGGGCTCCATCGGTGCGCTATTGTTTCAGAGTCGTTACTCGCCAGTTTTCACGTAGGTGCTTGTTTATCTTACCTCGGTTATGTTGCCCAAATTCAAACGTTTCGGTTTTACAACTCGGGGCAAGATAATTAGAAATCGAAGCAAAATGCTGTCGGGGATGCTTATGATCCACTTTGAGCTGTTTGCCCATTACCGTTTCCGTTATTATACTTTTGTGGCACTAAACTGTTTTAAACACATGTTTAGCGAAACCTCATATAAATGTATAATAAAGGGAAATTTTAAGTGACTGTTGGATTAAAGTTTAATATCTTAATTTAAGTATATAATATAATTTGCTTTTTTGTATGACGCGAACGTTAATTTAGCTGATCGTTTAGCGTGATTTGGATTAAGACCATTTAATCGTTTTTGAATTTTTCCAATTTTTATTTTATATCGTAGCTAATTTTAGGTAATTGTTACTTTTAAACGAGATTGGAATCCCAGCCGGCTATTCGACCTGTTGAATCATGAATCTTATTAAATTTTCTAAAATTTTTAACTCCCTACGTTCAATTTTTGCATATTCAAACAATTTATATTATTTTACTGCGTCCACTACCCGAGTATCATACAGATTTGAAATTTCTAGAAATTCCATTTACCAGGGGATTATTTTTATTTCTATTTCAATCTATAGTTTGTTTATTCGATTTATTTGTTCTAGTTAGAAATTGGGTGTTTTTTCAGCTAAATATATCTTGATAAATTTAGATCACTAGGGTTATTTTTTGTTGATTAATTTTTTTGATTAATCATGATTGAAACGGCTTTGCATTTTGCCATTTTAGCTTGGGTATATAGCAATGCTTTTTTATTGTCAAAATCAGCCAAATTACAAATATACTTTTTTTTTCTGATTTTTATGATTATAGCATAGCAGCTCAAACTGGATTTAGCTTTGTGTCAGGTTGTTCTCGAATGAAATTTTTTTTTTTCGTGGTTTAATTGACAACAAAAGTGTCTCGATATTGTCGGATCCTGAGAATGCCGACTTTTGCTTGAATTCAAATATTAAAACTACACATTTGTATAAAACGAAGACATTTTCCCATAATTGAAACAAGCCATGCTGTTCGTCGAGACTCAAATTCTCTTGCTGTTCTTGTTTTTAAGATTTATAATCATCAGCTAACGATGAATCTTTGCATTTTTAAGTTTGTCCTAAGGCAGGGGTCGGCAACCTGCTGCTCTTTCAATGTCAAGTTGTGGCTCTTTCGATGGCTAGTTGTGTCGAAAAGTTGTACAAAAAGTGGCTCTTTAAAAACTGAGAAATATTGTAAATTTTAACTTTTGGCTCTTCCGTCGCAAAAGGTTGCCGACCCCTGTCCTAAAGAAGTTGGCGAAACTGTCTTATATGTAAGACGGTTTGAAATATTTTAGGCTACCTTGTAGGCTCGATCTAGCATATTCTTAATTATGATTTTTGAAAATGCTGATGCATTGAAATTTATGTAATGTAGATGTATTAAGCTGTATCTATAAAATAAACTGCTTTTAACATAATTTATATCCTATTCATCAGGAGATCTAAATAGTACAGCTAAAATCATTTCCTAATATGGCATTTTCTCATATGGACAATTCCCCACACTTTTTTCAACCCAATTATGTGCAACTTGGGTTGTAGCCTTCAAACCCAATTTTCAAAATATGACATTTTGAGTCAGTGGTTCATAAGTGGTCGTTTTTTTGTAGCAATTTAATCACAAGGTTAACATGCCAAATTCTTAGGTGCATTAATGCACGCTGTTATTATCCAACTTTGTACAACAATGCAACTTTACTAATTTGACACTAAACAAGAAATGCTAAATCGAGCCTTATTCATATATGATCGAAACTTATACAGGAAAATGAACAAAAGTGCACTTTTGTTCATTTTCCTGTATAAGTTACACATGTATTCTTTATTAATATGGTGTTCGACGACATTTTCCATTCGATACAGCCTCTTTTTATTTGAGAACAGATTTCCATTACTAGAGATAGCTAATAAATGAACGAGTTTTCCAAAATTTCAAGAAGATGTGAGGCTATATTGTAGACAAAAATCTAATCCAACACCATATGAATAAGGAAATGTGTTTATTGAACAAGTGTTTCCATTATTTTGTATACCCCATGTACCTAGTGGGAGCAGTCATTGGTGAGAAGTGAGCAATTTTTGGTCATCAAAATATCTAGTTTCAATATTTTGCGTTGGTGGTAAGCAGCCTTGCGACTAACAGCAATGGCAGAAAACCTATCAAGCATTATGAACTACTGTTTTCTCCCAAAGCATAGAAAACCTATGAGGAAAATTTGATAGACCTAGAAATGTCAGGGAAAAAGAAATTTATTTTTAACAAGTCAGTAAAGTTCAACATTGATATTAGTATGTGGTTATGCTCAGATAAACTATAGAAATGGGAGTCAATTTGAAAATTGAATTTCTGGGAAATTATAGAAATGGGAGTAAATTTTTCACTCGTTTTAACATTATTTTACGTAACAAATTACATAAAATTATTGGCATTTTTTTACAAGTTTTGATTAATCAAGAAAAAATTGATAATTGAATTTCTGGAAATACTTGTGGTGCAACACAAGTTCATGGTACTATTACAAAAACTGCTAATAATTTGGAAATCAGGTACTTTAATTTAAATTTGGCTCTTAGTCTATAGGTTGCTCGCCATCGGTTTTACATTCAATATGTACATTTGCAACTCAAACTATGACTGCCTCCACACAAATCTAGTTCATGACGACGTCACCAAATCAGTTTTTGTGTCGTCCACAGAGGAGAGCTTAAATATTGAGTCGAAGTCTTCTCGGGAAAGTCGGGAAAAAAAAGACTAACTACTATCTCGCTTCTCGATAGCTAATTAGCTGGTAGGCGCATTAATTATGCTAATTCAATTGTCGCCACCATTGGCCCTGCTCTCGCTAACTGTAACCCCATTTGGCCATTTCCATTTAACTTCACCTCAGTTTCTTTTGGCAAAAATGTTTTAGTTGTCGAGCTAGACATTTTTCAGGAATTATATTTGTTTAGAGAGAAAAAGCACCATTATACAATTGTGATACATAGGCTTTCTTTTTATGCACCTCTCATGATTTCACTTTTAGCGTGGTTTATTGTTAACAGGTTTTTTAAGAGATGTAGAAATGTTTGCACCGAAGATACATTATTTGTCACGTAGTTTCTAAGTCACATGTCCTACCCCCTATTTATCTTATTTCCATAAAGTTTATATCAATTTAATTTCAACCTAGCAGCCGGGTACGTTCTATTGTCCGTTATTTAATGCACTCACTAATTCATGCTTTAAAAATTGCGCTAGACAAATGCCCTCGCCAGCTCGTTTTGCACCGTTTTAGTTTCCGCCGGTAATCAGAAATATTATTGCTTTATATATGACCAGATGCCCGTTAGTTATGATACACATGATCATAAATTGTCGTATTTCAGGCATGTATTAAAATAATTGTTAATTAAGAAAATATAAGACTATTTACTAATTGCGTGAATAAACTTGCTGTGTAATTTATTTTTGGTAGTGTACTTATTTGAGATTTTTTTCAGGAGTGAGCTGGAACAATTTTCAATTTTTTTTATTGTCTGAACTCATAATTATTTGAAAGGAGTTAATGGACTGTTTGTGGTATGGTAACAGGTGGTAGTCAGGAACAACCATTGTATGGGCAGAAGCATGTTTGCTGGTTAAAGAATTTTCTCGAAATGTCTGGAGTTATAAAATGCTACTGTTCACACACGCCTCCTTGCCCACACAACCTCCTTTGTCACCTGCACAGACCCAGTTTCACGCAACCGGCAATGAACCACTAAAATGTTGAATGGTGAATCCGGTTGCCTGCTTATTTGGCTTCCCTGCATTACTTCGGTGCAATGCAAATGCATGGGGGACATTAAATGTTCATTGAAAACACATAAAAAAGGGGTTTGAAATCCACTTTTTAGGTTTTTAATGCACTTTTTCCAGACGTTTTTGCATATAAAATCTGCAATAAAAAGCAGCTATTTTTTCCATTTTTTTAAAAAAGCATATACTATAAACAGCCTTACCATTTTTCAATAATCGATGAAAAAAACGGTTGCTTTCTGGAAAAAGTGCATTGAAAACACGTAAAAAAGTAATTGAATATTAACGCACTTTTTATAAGTTTTCAATGCACTTTTTTATGTGTTTTCAATGCACTTTTTCCAGAAATTATTGCATATAAATATTCAGGACAGTATCTTCTCAGAATCTGCAATAAAAAATCAAAAATTTTTTTTATCGATTTTTAAAAAAGAAACTAAAGCTATAGCCTTACCATTTTTTAAAAAAATTGATAAAAAAATACTTGCTTTTTATTGCAGTCTGAAAGAGGACATTTTCAATGCACTTTTTATGATTTTTCAACGCACTTATGTGTTTTCAATACACTTTTTCCAGAATGTTTTTGCATATACCAGAATACGAGAATATAAATACTCTGTAGAATCCCCTCCAAAACAATATATGCAAAAGAAGATTTTGAAAAAAATCACAAAGGTTATAGCTGTACCATTTTTTTTAAAATCTGCTCGAAAATATCATTCCAAGGTCAACTTTGTTTTTTTCAATACAAACACATAAATTTTATCACTGATTCTGAATCTGTGCATTAAAACAAGACACATTAGCTTCAAGCATTATTATCATGCGACCAATATTTGCAAAGTTATGGGGTAACTTGCATGAACTACAATGTTATAAAATCAGTTGTAAACACAATCCAATGTGCCCACAATTTAATGTAGAAGTGTCCTAGTGGAATTGTCTAGGACACCAAAGCATAAGTGATAACCATTCAAATCTGTGGTATTTATTCCAGAAAATACCATAACTATTTCATCATACATTGTATCACAATGTGATCACTTGTGATACTTGACATGTGATCAAGCTCAATGTAAACTGCATTCAGTAGGCATTCAAGTTAAAGGTAATTTAATTCTTTATTGATTATGTAAATGCATTGATTGCAACATTCTAATTTGTTATTTGTATCCTTTTGTACAAAATTTACAGTCAAATCAATGTTTTCAGCAGTTTGCAAATTACCCCATAACTTTGCAAATATTGGTCGCATGAAAATAATGCTTTAAAGCAAATGTGACTTGTTTTAATGCACAGATTCCGAATCAGTGATAAAATGTATCGGTTTGTATTAAAAAAACAAAGTTGACCTTGCAATGACCTTGAATGCATAGTCTGATTTCGGCTAAACACATTATTCAGCTTCCCCCTTTTAACAAATAACTTTTATCTGTTTACATTTTTTAATAACTTCTTTTATCCGCCCAGATATAAATTTTGTATCAGAGGCGGATTTTTTCTTCTGAGCCTCGCTTATTGTCTGCCTCCTCCAGGCAAATAAAATCCGCCTAGATGTGAATCAGGTATAACATTGAAAAAAAACTTAACACTTTACAAAAATGGTTATAACTGGTGTCGACACACTAAAA
Organism: Xestoiulus laeticollis; assembly: GCA_034698905.1. Lineage (NCBI taxonomy): Eukaryota > Metazoa > Arthropoda > Diplopoda > Julida > Julidae > Xestoiulus > Xestoiulus laeticollis. The sequence goes on along the minus strand of JAQGCC010002557.1, from coordinate 894 downwards.
GTAATGCTGCAACACTAAAAATTATAGAGAAAACGTCAACACTAAAAGTAGTGTCGCAGCACTTAAGGTAGTGTCGCGGCACAAAAAGTTGTGTCGAGGCACTAAAAGTGGTGTCGCGGCAATAAAAGTGGTGTCGCGGCACTAAAAGTGGTGTCGCGGCACTACAAGTGGTGTCGCGGCACTAAAAGTGGGGTCGCAGCACTAGGTCCGGGCATGTCTAGACACGTTCGGACATGTCTAGACATGTTTTTAGATATTTAAATAGTAAAAAAACATGTTTAGACTTGTCTAGACACGTCCGAACATGTCCTGGACACGTCCGGACATGTCTAGACATGTTTTTAGAGATTTGTAATATTTGTTAAAGTGGAAAGACATGTTCAGACTTGTCTAGACACGTCCGAACATGTCTGGACACGTCCGAACATGTCTAGACACGTTCGGACATGTCTGGACACGTCCGAACATGTCTGGACACGTCCGGACATGTCTAGACATGTTTTTAGATATTTAAATAGTGAAAAAACATGTTCAGACTTGTCTAGACACGTCCGAACATGTCTGGACACGTCCGGACATGTCTAGACATGTTTTAAGAGATTTGGAATATTTGAAAAAGTGGAAAGACATGTGCAGACTTGTCTAGAAAGTCCGAACATGTCTGGACACGTCCTAACATGTCTAGACACGTTTGGACATGTCTGGACACGTCTGGACATGTCTAGACACGTTCGGACATGGCTAGACATGTTTTTAGAGATTTAAATAGTGAAACGTCCTAACATGTCTGGACACGTTTGGACACGTTTGAACATGTCTGGACTCGTCCGGACATGTCTGGACATGTTCGGACGTGTCTAGACAAGTCTGAACATGTTTTTTTACTATTTAAAT
>JAQGCC010002556.1:0-18052 GCA_034698905.1 Xestoiulus laeticollis | reverse complement strand
AAAATTTTAATTACACAAGTCGCTGACTTGGTTGAGAGCTTTCCCCATAGGAAACGGGGTGTTTAGTTTCCCCTTAACACAGAACCACATTAGATATAAAGTAAAACCTTATCCAGGGATCTAATTATGATACTAAAATGAAACTTTTGGAGGATTAAGAAAATACATGTAGTTCGAAATTAGTATACGATTTTTTTTTAAATTGTAAAATAGTAATTTTTTGAAATATTAATGAAGAAACCATCTTCATTGCTCACTATACTGCGACCTATTTTCCCTATAAGTTCTGATTTTTTTTCCCTATAGATGGCGCTTACCAACACGCATGCGCTGTTTTGTAACGCGGCCCTCCTCTATTCCCTGGCTTTTAAAAAATATTAAACACATTTTCCTGGTCATTTCAAGTCTACCCAATTTCTCAGACAATTCCAGGTCATTTGAAGCCTTGCATGTATAGTTAATAAAGGTGTACAAATCTGTCATTATACAGACACTTTAATGGTCAACACGCCAGTCGTTATATCATGCCACTTTTTTGCTAACCTGTTTTGCATGAAAAATTCAAAAAAAAAAATCAGCACTTATTAGTGCATCAGTATAGGCTAACTGTAAACAGTTCATATCGTCATCAACTATTGATAAGTATGCCAATTCCTATTAAGTATACGTTAACGAAGATGAAAAACAGGTGAATTCAACGCTGTTAATAGAAACGAGCACAGTCCCAAATATTTGAACAAATTCAACGCAATAGAGCCGTTGTGAGTAAATGCTTAAAAAGTGTATGCTTAGCGTTTAAATTTAACTAGAGTATATGGTGCAACAGTAACAGCTAGATTATCAATGTCCTTAGCCCTAATTCCTCCCCTTAGCGTATTGTAGGTCAAACAAATTGCAATTAAGCGAATCATATTCACTTATAATAGGTGGGTCTGAACTTCAGACTTATTTGACAGTGTCGACATACATAATGTCATTCGTAATGTATGAGATATGATCTTTAGTGCAATTTAATTGTGCACCTCATTTCTCTTTTGCAGCCATGATTTAACATTGTTCTCTATAAATGAAGGTTTGCGATATGCCAGAGTATATATGCACTATAGTATAATGCAACATGCGCGCTTATACTAAATAGCATGTAATTATTATTATAATAGCACATCCTCTGTATTCATTTTTTATGAAGTTATTTGTTTTCATGCCACACTAAATTACTGTACTTTCATTGATTTGTATACACTGTAGGCCTATAACGAGAAATTTCAGTCAGGCCATGCACAAATTAATTTAAGAAAAAAAATGCTGACAACATTAAAGGATCTAAGTATTACACATATAGAACACAATTTGCAAAGCACAAAGGTTACATTTATACACTACATCAATGATTTTTACAATTGCTTTAAGGCTTATAACTTTGAAATTTTCGGAATTTTCAATGAAAGAAAAATACATGCATTCACTATTTTCTAGTAAATTCGTAGTATTCTAGTTCATCTTGATTATACTTTTAATTTAGTTAATTCCTAGTGGACAATCTTATTGTATGAGATTATGGAACATGATCATCCTATTCATCCAATTGAAAATTATGTTGCTGAGTCTTCTTATTATATGGTGGAATCTCATACACTGTAATAGCAGACTCAAAATCTTTTTAAGAAACTCATGCCATAGAGTCTCATAGAATACAATCAAATGATATTTGAGTCATTTGGCCCCATTGCTTGTCTCACGAGGTCTGACTATAATTTATTATACATTTAGTCTCATTAACATGTTACTTAATCTCACGTCTGTTGTCACAAAGTCGCCATAGCACCACATGCTCTGCCTATTTTGTATAAGACTTATTACAGTATGTAGATTGGATGTTTTGATGATGTTAGATTATATTACATGTAGGCTATTGATTTCCATAATGCTGAAACTTAAAACTCATGATCCATAACGGACCTTATCAAAATCTATAGGAGATAAGTTTCTTACATGCCACAGTATCCATGTAAAAATCAGAACCCAATAGTAGACCTACATATTAAATGTCGCTAATGTGGCAATATCACATTAAATCTTAATTATCTATCCCATTTAAAAACAAGTGAAGCATCCAGCCTCATAAAGAAAAACAATCACAGGTGAGGGCATGCGCGTGTACAAGCACCTTGAAAATAAGGCAAGTGTGTGCCAAAGGAATATCAAAACAAAAATAAATAGATACATAAAGATGTATTTCAACGTTAGGACGTAAAAGAAGTCCCTGATCGAAATTGTGGCAGGCGAAATGCAGTCACCATTTTGCGGTGCTATTTCAGGATTCGAGTGGAACAAAAAGTTCAAGAATAATTCCTATTTTAAATGCCATTGCGACACCGTGTAAAATGGATCTCCTATAAATAGGCCCCCTTGTGTTATTTAAAGCTCGAAAAGACATTTCAAATCTACAATGAACGTAACGTATATGTGTATATTGGCCATATTTATAAACTATATTGTCCTTGCAATTTTAAGTGGGCTTTAATAAACTGCATGTTGCGATATAATGAAATAAACAATTTTAAGACCACAGAACCATACATAAACCCCAACAAATGAATCGAACGTGATATAGGCAAAACAAAATTGTCGTCCGTCAGTTTTATGGCATGCCAAGTATGTTTTGAGGACATGTCTCAAAAAATGTCATACTTAATTAGCAAAGCCCAAAAATAAACGCCCTTCAGTGTTTCCTCTGATGACACCGAGACAACAAAAACAAATACCGAAGAATACCATTAAAGGAATGAATTCTAAAAAAACTAGCGTTTTTTCAGAAAAAAATTCCGTGTCATGAAACCCCAAGGATGTTGGAAAAGAAACCAAAAGTTGAATTTACAAATTGTAGGTCTACTCACCCCAGCTGATTGATTTGACTTTAAACAACGTTTTATAATAGTATTCCACAGTAACAGATACATAATTAACACACTTTTTTCACAGACATTAAAACATCACATTACCACAATGGGTTAAAAAGTTTAACCACAACATATTTGCATATAAATGTAAACGTGGCTTATAGAAAAAAAAATTGCACGACTGTGTACTACCCATATGCCGGATCAGAATAGCTTTCTAGAGGATAAAGTTTGAAAAATTATGAAATGGTATTGTTCATGGTGATATAAAAAGGAAGTTGGTCATCCAAACTGAAGTATGACCTCATAGCCGAAAAAAAGTTACCAACAAATGCAATTACAAACATCGGTATTTATCTATATGCATGGCATATCCACGTAAATGCCGGTTTTATGTCCATTATAGATTATTGTTGAAAAAAATCACAATGAAAAAACTACAAATATTTGTAGATATAATTTTCATTGTGAATGTGATACCATTGTAAATCCATTCATCCTGGATCACTAAATTTACACGGATTTATTATTGCCATGACCGTAAAAGCGATCACTCACGGAATTACTTGGTTCAACAACAATGCATGAGTAACCGTCTAAACAAGGGTCAAGACTAAACGCATTATGTGAACTTTCAGATAAAATTCACAAACATTGAGTAAGTTTACAATGTGGATTAGTTTATATTCGATGAAATATCTAATCCAATTAATCGATACTATACATTCCATGTTGTTCAAGGACAGCAAATTAAAGTGTTAATGAATCTAAACTACAGAAACTGCTTAGGCCTACATGTAAATGTCAACAATTAAAGATCATCAGTTTGTATGGAGCAGTGCTCTCAAAGTTTATACTTCCAGCTGCAAGTTGCAGTTTCTATTTGAGCCAAATTTTGACACCACCAACTATATTTACTTCTATGTCACGTACGTCTACTGTTTTGTCTTACAAGAAATAAAAATCGTACAAATTAAATTAATTAGCATGTGCACATGCGCGACAGTCGCCTCTGACATCATTTCAGCAGAATGATACTGTATATATCATCATCAAGTATGCGCGGCTGCGTGTTTTGACGTGGCTAAAATTTAGAAGCTGAAAGCTTAATTCCAGTCATACATATATCATAACAGCGCTTCCTTTCACATCACGTGTTCAGTGGTCATATCGTAAAGGCGCTTCATTTAAATTCTGTCAGCAGGTGGCATTCAGGATGCATTGCCTTCAATTTTAACTCTGGTTTGCCAAAATCTGTCGTGTTTCAATTATCTTTAAATATGGCATAGCCACCTTATTTATCCACAGAGTGCAATCACAAATTTGTCCTACCAAGAATTTGCCCGATTTTTATTTCGTCTTCAATATATAGAATAGGCCTACATATAATTAACAATATATAGATCATAAAAAACGCTTTGAATTGCAATATAAAACTGCGAGTTTTTATTTCGTTCAAGTCAAAATAAAAAAACGTGATCGAGGTTGATATTCATTAATTATGTATCGAAACTTCAGTATATATCATAATGTTCCAAAACCATTTCTGATGACGTCACATTTCAATTTTCATAGCAAAACTTTTGTTTTCGTTCAATTGCTCTTCAGCAGCTTGTTGCCTTTTGCTCTTTTATATAAAAATACACTATCATTGCAGGTTGTATACTGTAATTAGCCATGTTGATGCGCAGTAGCCAACGTCAGCATAGTTAATTCATGCAATTCGTGACAAAAAAAAAAGCGGAGAAAACACGCTGCTTCGCATGCTTAATAATTAATAATCAACATCTTCACCCATGAAGTTCATACGATTGCTGTAAGATAGGCAAACTCGCTTTAATCCATGTCAAATTTTATAGCGATTGACTGCAGGCATACCTTGACCCGCACAAAGCATGCCTCGATGGGGGGCAAAAGCGTCACGGACGCCATGCAATTTGTTCCTCTGCTTTCTAAAACGTGACATTGACGTGAATTAGTGAGATGCACACACATATATACAGTAGACCTACTGCTTTGGAACTTGGAAGATAAATATAGGTAAAACTACAACATCCGCATCAGCAAATGTTGAGTTCAAGTCACATTTTTGGAAGTTGCACCTGATAGAGATATAAAAAAGCCTTCTGTAAACCTACATTTGCACAAAAAAAAACGACCAAATTTTTGCATCAGTATCAGGGCCTCCAACTGATTAAATATAGAATTGCCCGAATCCTTATCAAAGACATAACAGGGAAAAGCAGTTCAAAGTAAACAAGACTACTCTAGTATAGGAATTGGCATCAAAATGTGACCATGACACACATGAAGGCGTTTCAAACGTAATGTCCCGCGCATTCTGTAAGTCACAAAAACATGTAGTTTAACACGTGATGACGTCATATGCGTTCTCTTTTCAACTACTTGTATAGGTCTCCATAATAAGAGGATGGCATGGTTGGCCTGAAAAGTCATTTAAAGGAGATATAGGTTAGCAACCAAATTGATCGTGTCTAATTGGCGATGCATCTTAAGTTTCATCGTGAGTGCATCTAGCCTTGAAGAACCATCTAAAATAGGTTTTATAGAGAAAAAACCCATCAAGTTCAGTAGCAAACACGCGATTTCCGTAAGGTTCCTGTGTGCGCAACTGCTATAGAAAGACATCTGTAATTTGGACATAAAAAAGCGGTTCGGGTCGACCTGTCAATAATTTCAAAATGGTAGAAAAACAAACTAAAATCGTAACCCATGCACGTCACGATTTTTTTTATCTGCTGTGTGCATTTATCCCAATGTGATTTGCTTATAAACCAGACTTGGAAACTAATATGGAATAAACCTTGGATAACAGTTTACGTCATAAAACCAACTAAGAAAATAAGCTTAATGTAAGCAAGAGTAGCTTATGGGTTGAACGTGTATTTGAGAAAAAAAAGCACGTGACAGAATACTCCAATCCATATACTGTACACTTCTCGGGAAAAAAAGGTGAAGTATTAATAAATAAAGGACAGAGTTATACTTTATTTCTTACCACGAACTATTAAATCTTGAACCAGACTTCAACGTCAAAGAAAAACATTTACATGTACCCTAGTGACGAAAATCAGAAAATTATGAACAAGCAGGATTATAGAAATAAAAATAAATCTTCAAAATAGTCCGAAAACCGTTTTCTAAAACACGAGCTCAGCTATTTATTTCAGGACTCCCTCAGAAACGAAATTTTCAACTTTCCTGATTTTTTTTCAGTTTTAATAACAATTTTTGTTGACCATCCTAACGACTGAAAGTTAAAAATATAACAAGATGGCTGAGATTAGTTGTCTTCTTGCTCAAAAAAAATTGTTTTAGAACACAATTTAAAATGTCTAGCAAATGACTATCTTGAATTCCACTTGATATAACACAGTGCTATTAAAATAGTTTTCCCCTTGTAGCATGTATACGAATAAAAATATACTTTTGTATTTCTTTATTAGGAGGCTAGCGAATACTCGTGCTAATTAGTTGTTGGAGTAGATAAAAAAAGTCGTTTTTGCTTAAAAAAATATAAAAGGCAGATTTAAATTTTTTAAAAGTGATATTCTCCATTTTTATTGGCACATTCTGATTGTTCTCATCTTCACTTTTTTGATAATATTTCAATGGCTATGGAAAGCAAATACATGTACATGTATAATATTTTGTTGATTTTCTCCGATGATTTCAAAATAAATTATTTTTCTCTGATTATTCCAGATGGGCCTATTCTCAATTTCCCTGAAATTTCCAGGTTTTTAAAGTTGGGGGAACCCAACACAATTACGTAAACGATTAATTTATAGGTACGCTCAAGATGGGGGAACTTAGCCAGGCAAAGATTAGTTTTTGCTTGGTTGACGGAGGCCTGAGTGGGCTGGCCGAGCTTGTGATATTCTGTATTTTGGCGCCAATGTTTGCAATGGTGCTTTATCTGTAATCTTTAATTTCACATGTAATATGATGGATAAGCAGACATGTTGTGTTGTGTCTACCAAACAGGGAATCGGCTCCTCTCAGCCTACGTCACTACGAACTTAGCCAAATTTGGCTAAAGCTGGGGTGAGTTCCGTATCGTGAGCGCTACTAATGCCACGGTTTGGAAAGTTATCATATCATGCTTATAACCTCGTCCTCATCTAAAAATATAATAATAGTAAGCCTATTATATTGCGTCTTTTCAACTGCAAGTTTCACTATTGCATTTATGAAACATTTGTTATAACGTTATGTATAATGTCCAAGTGAATACAAAGAAGCGCATCTTCTAAAACTGGTTATTACACCTCCAATGACCTATAAATGATATTTAAACGCCCATATAGTAGTGACCACGTTTGCGGACAACCAGGGCGCATCCCATATCTGTCAAAATTAAGGGTTGAATACAGAACTTTAGCCAAGGCTAACCGGATTACACATAGGGCGTCTACCCAGTCATAAAAAGGTGGCACCATCTATGGTTTTGCTTCTGAAAACATATTATGAGATCATTGAATCATCTTCCAAAGGTCTCCTGAAGTTGCCTAAGAGTTAGGAGAAAGTGCTCTTATACCGAACCAGACTACCTCGAGCAGTTAAATCCCAGGGAAAGTATGCAGTTTGGCAAGAAATTTTCAAGCAAAATTTAATACCTATTAACCGCTGCATGTCATTCAAAGGTTATAAAAACGTTGACGTCATTATGTTTATTAGATTAAATGCTGTGATTCATTTCAAAATAAGGGCCATACTGTGCTCCACCCTAGCTACTCACCTATAATGCATTATTTTGTTAAGGCACTTATGCCTATAATACAAGCAATCGACTGGTCTTCGATTCAGGCAGGTCCACTTTTCTTAATGAAACCCAACATTACAACCAAGGATTCATCTTGCCAACAGTTTGGTACAGGTCCAAGGGCTGCGAAAACTAATAACATCACAATGTCCTCACCCGGGGCATTCCTTAGATTGACCAATTCAGTGTTTTGTTCTTGAACTAATCTCGTCTTGTCATTATAACCTACAAGTGTTTTATTATACAAGTGTTTCATTATAACCAATTCAGTGTTTTGTTCTTGAACTAATCTCGTCTTGTCATTATAACCTACAAGTACACACGAAACTACATGTACATGTACAGCTTTTTGTTTTGAATATACCAAGGTTGTTTTCATAGAAAATCTTTGTCATAGAAACTGGGTACTATCGTCAACTGGGGCTAAAGCATATCTGATTCCTTAGCTTGACCATTCCAGTATTTCGCTCTCAAGCTAGTCTCCAGAGAGTCAGCTCCTGCCTTTAAATAAAAGCGCATTTCCTATGGTGCTGTAATAAAAATATATTCTCCTGAAATTTTAGCTTTGAACCTGTAGCAATTTGAAAATCCTTGTCAACCGAAACCGAAGCTCGTAGTAAACCCTTTGAGACTGGTACCTTTTGTTAATAGGTGTCACTAATCCATCAGCTTCCCTTTCTCTAGCTAGCCCTGCATGTCCAACAGTGTGGGTCACCTCATTATCCCCAGGCATCGGCCGTTCTCATGAACATGAACCATCTCCAACAACTTGTTTGCAGTCTAGGTCACACGTAGGCCTACCTATCCTTCCCATGCTCTCCGTTGCAAGACCCAGCCATTCATTCAACATTTAGGACTCTATACATGTAGATGATGTCTCGTCATAAAACTCTTGAATGCCATTTGCAAAACAGGCAACATAGATAGCTCTGAAACCTGATACTCATTGCCATCAAATACAATAGGGGAGTTCAGATAGCTGAGCACTCTTGGACACTTGAGAACATTGAAAATTGAGCACTTGTGCCATGCATGCGCAAAACCACTCGTTCAAAAAAATGTCGTGCACTTCTGAGTGGACCTGAGATCTGCTCAGTTGTGCACGACCATTTTTCGAACGAGTGGTATTGAGCATGCATGGCACAAGTGCTCAATTTTCAATGTGCTCAAGTGTCCAGGAGTGCTCAGCTATCTGAATTCCCCTACTGCACAATGCCGCACTTTCGTTTCATGTATTCCAAGTTTTTTAAAAAAAAAACAGTTTTATTGCCTCCTGATTAAATGTCGTTTAAAGGTCGCTACACAGAATTAAATATCAACTTGGAGCAAATGAACGTCATAAACGGTAACCATTTGCCTTTTCGTTTGATAAAACAACCCACATTGCCTTCCCATATTAATGCTATAACGATAACGCCTAATGGATAGCAATGAAAAACATGAGATGGGAGTGATGGCTAGACGATGCTTGCAAGAAACAAGATGGGTTGGGATCCCGGAAAATACCAACCGCACCCTCCATCGAGCATGGACGTAGGAAAAATAGCCTTGACCAAATGGAGGTACCGAACAGTCGGCCTAAAAATGAGTACCTTTTTTTAATGAGGACGTTGGAATCCTGATATGGCGCGCTGCTGACCCACGATGACCACTGGGCCGCCGCCCCTCCCTCCCTTCTTCATCTGAAGTATAGTGACCCTGCTGCGGGCGATTTACGTCGATTCATTACTAAACAGCGTACACGAGAAAGTTCACGTGAGTGCAGGTGACCCAAGAAAAGAGGGACAAAAATTAAAACGGATGACCTCGTAGGTCAAACGGATTTAGGCAAACTGGGATTAGCATTGATGCATGGTTACCAGGAATACCAGACGTTTGTTTACAACGAATTCGAATGGAGGAGGTCTTCTAGCATAAGGATGACAGATTATTAATGTACATGTATATGGAAGCGCTTCACTTTTCAAAGATAACATAAAGTGATGTAATGGGGAACTAATGATGTGGATTTTTTTTGGAAATAAAATAAATCTGGATGAGTTTGTGATTATTTTTCTTTTAAAAACTTAAAACAGTTTGTCCAGTAGGCTACATGTTTTGTTGGAAAAAAACCTAGGAATTTCAAGGCTCATCCCTTAAATTTGCAAGGACCTTCTCCCATGTTCAATTACCACTATTTTTTTTTTCCAAAGAGCTGGCTATGTAAATGTATTTATAACTTGTAATATTTGTAAAGTATGCTCAAAAGTGCAGTCTTAAGTCCAGATTGAAGGGTATGATATTTTAAAATTGTGGAAATGTGTGGAATTTATACACATGTAAACTACATCGTAAATATAAAAAATCATATACATGTATAGGCTACATGTACATGTATTGTATATAATGTACCTACTTTATATCAAATTACTGTTAAAAATAAAATTAAAATTTCACGAAATTTTGTGAGAAATTTCACAATAGGAATTCCACCAAAAAATGTTAGCATAAGATGCCAAACTTATAGTACAACCAAATTATATTCCATTGATAAAATGGGGGGAATTTGGTCGGTGTTTAAAGTGAAAAAATGACTACATGTATACAAAAAATGTCCAAATACGATCACTGTATACAGGTGATTACTATACAGAGAATTTTTATGAAGGAAAACATAGAACTAATTAATGTAAATGGAAGCATTATAACTAATTTTTGAAAAGTCGTCCCAATGTAGAGGTGGTCCCTTTATCAGGTTTTACTATAGGCTACATGTAATTTAATAATAAAAATGTAAGCTTATTTATTAAAAATATAAAATAGCAAGTTCATTGTAGTAACACAAAAACAACAGTACATTAATAAACTTCAAACATGTTCGTTCATGTAGGCCTACAGTTTTTTATATCAAATTATCTTCCAGCTAACTAGAATTTCAAAAATAATTCCTGAAAATTTCGAGGTGCTAAAAATGCAAGTATATTTCCTGGACGACTGGACACCATAAAGCATGTAATTAAAGTTTGATTAAATCAAATATACTTTAGTGAAGTTTCAAGTCCGATGTTATCACAAAACCGTACGTATACAGTATAGTATAGTTGAGCAATAAGCTACCTAATACTCAACTGGGATTATACATTATGCGAGCGCTATTAAGCACAAGCCGGCAACGCTTTTCCGCGTAATTAGATGCGCGCATGAGCAGCGCATGCGCAGCCTTGATCGCAGCATCCATCGACAGAAGGATATACCAAGAATTACACCAATCCTTCCCACGATAGCATCTGTTTGGAATGTGGTAGCACACATACAGCTGTCTACAAAATCACCGCAGCATGAACGTGCAACATGCACTGGGTATAACCAGATGAATGATCATATATATGAAAGGACATCCTGAATGAAATGTCCGAATAACAATAAACAAGAATGGTGCGTGAAAACAGGTGAATACCAGCCCGGGGAAACCAAACAGGTGCATGCCATTCGGGGTGCAGGCTTTGACGTCATCAATGAAGAATAAAAAAAATATGAGAAAAAATAAATTAGAACTTCCCAAAACTAGTTTCTTGCTATAGTCACCGGTGTCTCAGGAAAACCATGAAGTGAACTTCTCGATGAGCAACTGAAAGTATAGGGCCTACTAATCTTAATTCAAATGCTGATTACCTAACTTTTTAAAATGCAATAGAACACAACAAATAACTTGTGTTCATGCTCAAGTTCAGGATAACATTTCTTAGCAAGCATCCGCTTTCCTGTGCTAATCGAAAGCATGGCACAGTCCTAAATCAAAGCATAATGCACTCGTGCTTATAAAAAGCAAGCTGTATGTTCAGTTTATCATTTCCATAAACAGAACCCGCTCGACATCAGGGTCGCGGGATGCTTGCATGCAACCAGTTGAAAATATTTGACACAGCGCCAAGATAATTTTTCACGAGAAAGAAATAAACAATTCCGTTCCCTATAAATAGCACGGGGAAAATTGTCAAAACATTGTACTTTTGAAGCAGGCATTCCATCCACTTGAGTGCTTCCGTCATGATGTTCATATAGGCTTAAAAAAATTAACTGAGAGCCATTTTACATTGTCAACATTCAAATTTGGCTTAATACTACCCAGTGTAATCAAGTACATGCTAAAATATGTATCAGCTTAAGTTTGGGCCGGATGACACCTTGAGAGTACACAGCAAGATGGCGAGCATGTGGTGACATGGTATTTTGCAACAGGCGATCCAATTAATTTGCACGTACTCGCCTCGTGCAACATGTCATATGCTGCAAAGTCGCCATAACACCACATGCTCACCATGATGGTGGGCACCCTGCAGAAGATGGTGAGCGTGTGGCGATATGGCGGTGTGTGGCATGCTGCACGAAGTTTTCATTAAGTTACATGTGCTCACCTCGTGCAACATGCCATACACCACCAAGTTGCCATATCACCACATGCTCAACATCTTGGTGACCATCGCAGGATGCTTATAAAATATGTTTTACGAGCATGAGAATCTGAGAATGTAATACGTGTAATGTTACGAATGTATTTGTATATAGTATGAGATTGTCAAGCATGGACGTGTTACTTGAACATGTAACCGGTTACACTCAATATACATGTAACAGTCCTAACAGATATAGGCCTACGCTCGAATATAAAGCCTATAACAATATAAGTCATACAATCCTAACACATGCACAAACATTCCTAACCCTTAACCAAAACAACACCAGACATATCCATTAGAGGGACAGTCCCTAGTGGTAAATTTATTTCTAAATAGAAAGTAAATTTCATCCTTTAAAGGGTCAAAAAGGTTACAAAATCAATGTAACTTGAGATTCCTATTTTGCCACAGCACATTTGTACCCCCAAAATATGTCATTTGTACCATTCTTGTTTACATTGCACTACAGTGTACATGTACAATCCTGTTTCGCCAGACTTTAATACCAAGCAATACAAAAAACACAGCTTTAAGTTATTTTAAAATAGGTTCAAATCATTTTGAGATGTAATCTTCTTCAAAGTTCAACATGTTTCACAAAGATTGTATTTCATGTGCACTCATCTCTTCAACCAGCCACATGTATGGCTCTTTGAAAATTCTCTTGGAGAACATGTCGTGGATACAGCTTGTCCAATACCTATAGTTTTGGCTGACTTAGAAGAATGTAAACGATCTGGTAGGTAACGGATCACGCCTAATGCAAAGTGAAATGAACCGAGGTAATTCGCAACCCTTTCATTCCAGATTTAAAAATAGAACGTGTGCCTAAAATATGGCGGGAAAACTAAAAGAAGCTCACTGGCTTCCCATATAAGGAAAATGCCTTCGCTAAAAGCTTGGTACGTGTGTGTGTCTGTGTGGGTCAATCAACAAAATGCGTAAACTGAAAGCCTTCTTAGATGCCAAAAAAACGTGTAAGAACATTGGCCTTATCATTGGATTACATTGGCTGGCAGAAGTCCAGCCTTAGCAACAAATATAATTCGGATGGAATGGCATTGTTCTCACAGTACTATTGGTATAAATGTACCGTCACTGCATTATCATACACTATAGTCTGTAAATTTAAACCTTAATTGAGTAATGGATCAAACTCAAATTTCAAAAAGATTTCGAAATGATGTGTAATTGAGTTAGCAAAATTTTGAATACATTTAATTTCTCCTCGTACGTGTAAGTAAAGTATTGGAATAAACATTCAACAATGTTCTACAGATAATATTTTAAAAATTGCTTATAGTAGAAGTAGGCCTACAAAGTAATGTATTATGAAAATTTGTTCAATGTTACACTTCATGTACATGTACTTGACAACTCATCAGAGATTCCCTCGTCCTACTTATTATCTTGAACATGCTAAAGACATGAAAGTTTGTGCAATACCATCTACATGTAGCGCCATAGAATTTCCTATCACTTTTGACACAAATGCCCATAGATGGCGCATATGACTGATATACAGTGCCATCTGTTTCCATATGCAAAAAAAGCGACAGGAATATGCCGGTAAATGGTCCTAGTGCATGACATCCTTGGGCTTTGTAATAAATATAGTGTCAACAGTGATGGCATGCATTCATTAGCCCTCTGATGGCCACCTTGTACCGGTAATTCAAATAGATGTGCATTATGCCATTCTGAGATATGGAAATGTATATAAACTTTTGGGGTCAAATAGTCCCTAAGGTGGTCATCAAGTATGAGTATCATTGCTTTTAATTTATGGACATTCCAGCGAGAGAAAAAGTGTAACTTGTGGTAAGAGTTCAAATCTCAAAGACCTCAAAATCCAATCTGGTTCTCCTACACACGTGCGTCAACCAGACACCATGTAGGACATTAAAACCTTATTTTGGTACAATAAATGTGACAAAACCAACGCCCCCATCCATCCCATTTCTGTACACATAAAATATGGAAATCGGCCATCGTCCAAATTTCTAATCCGGGTTGCCAAGTCTAGGAATCCACTGCCCTGTTGCATGTCTGGGCCCACACACTTCTACTAATCTAATCTGGAGTAAAAACTAACGAGATAACGCTGGCAAAACACTAAAATGTCAATTCCTACTTTTGTAGACATTAGCCCAAGCACTATATTTTTTCCCCCCTTAATTATTAAGTCAAAAAAAACGTTGATAAACGCGATAAATTGAGGTCGTTTGCGGGGTTAAACCAAAACTGCAGCCCAGCACCTCCAAAAATAGTTTTATGGTGATGGCAGTTCGCCCACACATCAAAATCGATGCACCCTCGTAGTCAGCAACTCCTTTTTTTAGCCAGTTTGATATCCCAAGACATGATTAACAATTAAAAATAGTTGTACTTGCACGTGTCTAATAGACATCTACTCACCGAAAAATGTAATCAGAAATGCTTCGGAATTTTAATCCACGTTGTTGAAGATGCTAATAATATCCAAACGCGTTCGACATTCTAAGTAAAGTAACTTATGTAGAAGGCACTTGATATAACAATTGAGTAGAGCACTTTAAAAGGACATTGAATGTTTTAAAAAAAAGAGTTAGAATCTGAAGAACTTTTCCATGTCTTCAAATAAGCCCAGAGGGGATATTTCGTTACTGAAACAAACTTCCTTCGACCTCCTCCGAACATTTCAAAACTCAGAATGAAACATCTATGATGCTACCGCCTTCACGCTCCAATTTTTCACAAGGTTCATATGGCGCCCTCTTTTGTAGATATTTACAACTGAAAATCCAACACGAAAACAATGCATCTTGAATGTATTTAAAAAATAAAAGTAATTTGGAGTACATGTACATTATTTTGAAAAACAAAATTGTCATGTTCCCGAAAAAATTAAGACAATACATGTAATATTTTTTTTTTCTAGAAAAGGCAATGGTATTCTGTGAATATGGACCTCACAAACACATTTTATTTAGAAGCCATAGCCCAATAATAGTAAAAATTCCTTAGAAAAGAATAGAGAAATTATTGCATGGTTTCTATTATTCTGTTGATTTTTTATTTATTTGTATTGGATGGATAATAATTTAAAATAATTCTATCCAAACTACAATAGAAAAACAATAGCATTTTTCTATGATCCTATTGTCAACATTAGAATTAAACCTAAGCTAAATAACAATAAAATTTTTGACCAGTGTAATCATCTATAAAATAAAAATAATTCGCCATTTATGTAATAAAGTCTAATAAGATTTTTTATCTTTGAACACTGTAATTACCCCAGTTCCAAATTGAGGTTTAAAATTTTAAAATGCCAATAAAAAAATTGAAATTGAAATTTTAACTTTAAGAGGGTTGCATATACCAGAACAAGCCTTTTTTTTCGAAATTATTTTTTTATTTAATTTTGGAAACTGATAAGTGGTGGTGGTGGTGGTGGAGGTTTTAGGGCCCAAAGAAACTGATAGGAACAAATAAAATGTAGTAGGACCTAGCATAAATATTCTATTATTTGTTTGCATTTTTTGTTTAAATATATGTTTATTAAATTTCATGGAAATATGTCCGTAAAGTTTACCAGACCCTCTACAATTATAAACTTTACGGACATATTTCCATAAAGCGTAATTACATTAACATGTATTTAAACAAAAAATTTAAACAAATTATAGAATATTTATGCTAGGTCCTACTACATTTTATTTGTTCTTATCAGTTTCCAAAATTAAATAAAAAAATAATTTCGAAAAAAAGGCTTATTCTGGTATGCAACCCTCTTAAACGATGAACTCTACATGTATGCTTTTCATTTATTTTCAGAATTTCAATCATGGAGTCGAAATAAAAATCCTTGTTTAGACATAACTGAAATTTAGACGATGAAAGCTTGTCATACACATTATTAAGGTGTCTGTACACCAGGCTATTATCTCATAACAGTATAGCCTAGTCTTCCAGATGACAGTCCACAACCATTACTTTAGCAATTTATCAAATACAATGTATTTACAATCCCAAAATGAATACAGTATTGTAAAAAAATTGTTTTCTCAAATATTTTAACTATCAAGCAAAGCAACCGCATTATATTTAGTTGAAAAAGACAATAAAATACATATAGATTAGCAAAACAGTATTTTGAATTACATTTTATTTTAATAACTGATCTCAATGCCACTAACAAAACTGATGCTTATTTTTACTAAAAAATAATGTAGTTCATATAAATTGTCCAAAACTGCAAGTTTACTATACATGCAAGCCTTGCAAAAGTCAACAGCAACATTTTAATATTTTCTGATAGGGGACAACATAATTTCAGCCCTAAAAAGATGATTTTAAAGCATGACACACATGCAGTTAATTCTTAGCAAACCTGTAACCCATTTCCAATTGTTTTCGTATAAATTTATTGCATATTTTAAGTTTCATAACATGGCAAGTTCAATTTAGATTGGACTATGGGGGTAAAAAACGTTATAACCAAGGGCGTGTCGAGGGGAGAGAGGGGGATAAAAAGCTGCTTGAAGTCATTTAGAATTTTTTTACATATATTTATAAATAATATAAAAGGTCAAAACATTCACTTTAAACATGAATAAAAACTCGACCCAAAAAACGTGTTTTCAGGGCAAGAATTCCTCCGGTTGACCTTAACAATGCATTTAGAATTTAATAAATTGTAACCCACATGTACATTTTCAACTGGCTGTAGATTCTATACGAATGATTGCCCATGAATGAAGTTTTCAAAAAATAATTACATAAAACCGTTTGATGTGTTTATTTCAATGAAATAACATGGACAGGCTCTGATTTCTGCGATACACGGGCAGACAAAAAAGACAAAAAAACTGCCCCTCAAAAAAGGTGAAATTGATGCACGTACAGACAGAAATTTTGGGGGATTTTTCTGTTGATGTTCATGCCTAAATGCATCCCATTATAATAAAAATAGGTCAAATGTTATTACGTTTCTAAAATAGCATTCAAAAGCAATTCTATGGAAGAATAACGGTTTTTAATACGGAAGTTTTTAGTTTCTTACTCATACGAAAAATAATAACTTCTACACTTGTATAACTGACAATTGTTATGCCTTTACATGTGCATTATAACCCTGGTCCAGTTTTCTATTTCAGACAAATTTCTGGTATGATCGAGGATATATATGGGCTTGCAATGTGCACGTCAAGTGGATAAAATGCGTGACCTCGCCAAATTGAAAGGTGATTAGAAAACAGATTTTTACGATATAATTGAGAACATTAAGCTTTTTTATAGTCAGTCGCATCAACATAGACCCATATGCTTGAGGATAGATATCAATGTTGAAATGGCCTCGTGCATGTTTTTATTTCGTCTATGACAAAATAGTAAACGTGATCAGGGCAATTATTTGTTAGACATTCGCAAAAAGACGTTGGTCAAAATCACCCTTCCATTCCTCATATTAAACTTGAATTAAAATTGGGTTATCGACTTATCGTATTAATAGTATGTGCAGACACCTTAAACACCACTCATGCATTTAATAAATTCTGTATTCTTCATGTTTATCATGTATTGGTTACATCTTAGCCACACCAGGACACTTACAATGACAAGAAAATATCAAATAACCTGAATCTGAGAATTCAAAGAATTGGAAATTTATGGTTCATCGCATGAGTGGTTCTTTTATAAATTTACCTATGAACTAGAAATAAAAACTGACCAGGATAGAATATATTTCAAATACATTTTGATCTACCTGTAATTCTAAAAGCCAGCTTATCTTTTTCTAAAAAAAAAACACCAGTCTTAGTTTTTCAGCATATTGTTCCTCATCAAGTTCAAGAAAAGTTATATTTATAATGCCTGATTCACATCTAGGCGGATTTTGTCCGCCTCCGCCAGGCGGACAAAATCCGCCTAGATGTGAATCAGGC